>WSUI01000081.1:0-54497 GCA_019633595.1 Tulasnella sp. UAMH 9824
TATCCCAATTTGACGATTGAGCTGCCGGTGCTTCAGAAACATTGTTCGAGTTGCCATTGAGCCTGAAATTGTCAAAAGATAAAGGCCTTGGGGTGGAATCAGCACTCAGTTCAGGGGAGTGCATGGCAAAGTAGAGGTTGAGGAGCAGTCTTGCTTGCAGGTTTGTGGATTGGCATTTGAAGCCCAATAAGTCAACCGGATAAACAGGTCACCTTCCAGCAAGTGAAGTCATGAGACACCGCGATTACGAACTCCTCTGAAGAATTATGTGGGGGAGAGCGTGGAGCAACCGGGCCGTGAGCGCTTGTGCCTGTCGTTTCCGCATGCTACACCAAGTATGTAATTCTCTCAGGCAGACTTATCTGGGCCTCTCACTGGACAACTTGGCTACTTATGACATTATTCGAAGCATATGTTTAGCTATCTGATGAGCTGATTAAGTCCAGCGTGCCAATCTGGCCGAGATCGATTCCAGCTCTGCATGCACCATGTGCGAGCGCCATGGAAGTTTCATACGTCCCTCGTTCATTTGTTGCGGAACGAGATGGAGGTTGGGGGACAGGTTCATCCAAGATTCACATTCAAACCAATCATCGAGGGGACAAAGGATTCCGACGCTCTTCCGAGCCTTCTCTTCTTGGAGAGGTAATCACGTCTTCCGAACCCTCATAATCTGGCTCGACTAACCGCGGTCTTGGCCGTTCCACTTGGGCTTCCAAGAGCTTTCAGAAAAGCGTTAGTGAACTCTTCTCTCTCAGAAGTAATCGAGAAACCCTCACTTCGACTCTAAGCTCTTCCCCAGTGACTTGAGCCCCATCGCCTTCTTCCACCTCACCCATCTCCTCAGGGCCTAATAGAACCTGCCCTTTACGGAACACCTCTCCTTCTTCCTCGATCCACTTCCTGCTCCTCTCGACAGGAGAAGGGTGGCTCTCCTTTCCTTCTTCATCATCCTCCAACACCCGGTCTTCTTCCTTGGGACGGAATGAGAACGGAGCTTCCGGTGGCTCTTCGTCCTGAGGTGTCGCCCTTCCTTTTCCTTTCCGGTCGATCTTGGTCGGTGAAAGGAGCTCGGATGGGTCGACTTCACTCGGCATGTCGAGCGTTAAAGAGGATTCCATAGCGGATTTCTAAGCATCCGAGGTTAGGAATGTGCGGGGGCTGGCGCTGAGAAGCGAGAACTCACGATCCGTTTCACAAACCCGAGAAGCTCGTCATTGAGCGATAATAGCTCCTGCAATGTATCCGTATCCGCTTCAACCTGGACCATCTCCGCTATCACAGATGCCAGAGCTTGAGCCCTCTCTACTAAGCGCTCCTTGCGGCCATTGTCGGCCGGAAGGATACCGCCCAACAGTAGTTGTAGCTGCATCGGGCCAAAGGCAATAAGTGTCAAGGCCCCATATATCTAGAGAAGCAACTCACGTCCTCGCTACATTCCTTTGCAGCACGAATGACTTCTGGTGGTGTTTTCCTAGTTGCGCGCGACTATCGTCAGAAAATGCGAGTCGGCAAAGGTCAAGCTTCCGCGTCACGTACTTCCACACGTCATACTTCTCCTTTCCGCTGACAGTACCCAGTTGCCTCTGCTCACGATTCAACCTTTCCTTCTCAGCCTCCTCTTTGACCACTTTGGCCAGCTCGCTCTTCTCGATCAAACCCCAAACTCCGCCTCTCGTACCCGAGGGTCCGAAACCGAGTCCGAGTCCAAGAGCGTCCCCGCTGCCGAGGCTGCTACCACCGTGCTCGAAGCGACCGACTTCGCCAGCCGCGCGTTCGGTGTTCCGCACGCAGCATTTGAGGATTTCTCTGCTGAGTCTGGCGAACTCTGGATCGTTTGGCGGTACGTTGACGTCTAGGCAGCGAATGGGCTCGTTCATCTTGAGTCCGACGGAAAGGGCCATCACACCAGCGATATCCAATTGGTTAGCTGTCAGGTCGAGGTGCAATAGGTGGCGAGCTTCAGGAAGGAACTCTGCCAAAGCAATGGCACCGGCTGGAGTAAGGCCGGCATTGGAGAGAAAAAGACGCTTGAGGGATGTGTTGATGGTGAAAGCCGTTCGAATAGAGGTGATCTACGGGAGATTGCGGTTAGTATGAGGTCTTCATTGGAGCAACCCGAAATCCCGTACCCCCTCCAAACCAGGGCCACAACAAGGATTTCGGCTCATGTCGAGAGTTTCGAGAGTGGAGTTGTATTTCTGTGGAGGCCCGTCAGTCATTTTGTCGAACCGTCGTTAGCAGAAGCGATCTTACCAAAGCCTCTGCTATAGCTACCAACCCCGAAACATCCACTCGATTGTCGCTGAGGTTAAGAACTTTAAGGGTTCGGTTTCGCTTCAAGACTTGGGCAATGTAGGTGACGCCAGTCTGTCACGAGAGTGAGCGATCTGTTTGGGTTCTGCAGGAATTTCCCAATCTAGACGTACCCTCAGGTCGTTTCCGCGTATGTCCAGCGTCTGGAGCGATCCTAACCTCGGCAAGTTATCCAAACTTCGGACCTTATCCAAGAGAGCTGCAGAGTGACCATCGACTTTCGATGGGAGCGCCATCTTCTGCTGGTGCGGATCCGATGCTCCTGGTCTGCCGCCCAGGTTCGATGCCCGGTTGAGGGGCGAACCGGGTGTCGCCGGTGGAGGGTTATGCCTCATCGTCACTCCTCCGGTTTTGCTAGACGTTATTACCGGAATGTTCTGCGGTTGAGGTGCGGGGACCATGTTCCTCCTCGCCCGCGGTATGTACGGGGTGTAGGTCGGCTGTGCTGGGGCACCCGGTGCGGGGTTCGGCGCGGCCGCTTGTTGCTGAAGGAGGGGGTGGCGCGGTGGGGGTTTTGGTGGGACATTATTGTACGAAGCAAACGGTGACGGTCGAGGAGATGGAGGCGTTTCCAGACCGAGACCTGATCCGAACGTCATTTGGTTCGGTTGTGGCGAGCCTGGTGGCAAGAGTCCTGGAGCTCCGCCCACGGGCATAGAATCGGGATAATCCTTCATCATCAGTGCGAGGGCTACCGCTCCGGTTGGACCGATCCTGTTTGACCTCAGGGACAGGTTGACAAGGCACGAGGGGCGAACAGCGTGGGCTAGTGCGGTCAAGTCAGCAACGAACGAAGCTGGAATGGCGGAGATCATACCTAGCACTTCTAAAGCTCCCCCTCGCACACCACATTCGTCTAACCGCAAACTGATTAACTTGGCTTTGGGGATCTTGGGAGGTAATGTAGCAGGTCGATAGATTTTGGGAGACGCTGGGCCGTCGGTCGGTGACAGAGGGAGATTAGAGAAGGACGGGTTAGGAGAAATGTTGAGAGGCGTGCCAGCACCGTTCGGTCTTGGCGAATTATGTCCGTTGATTGAGACGCCGAGAGCAGATGGCGTGGAGAACCCGCTCGGAGGAAGACCGTCCGTCGACCGCGAACCCGCGGTGCTGCTGAAATACGATGTCGATCCACCCTCCGACAAAAGAGGTGTACTAGGAGAGATGGGGGTGAATGATGGGGAGACGTCTGCTGATGACTTCGGTAGAGACGGTGGGGCGCTTTCGAGAGCGCCTATGATGTACTCCATCGACCGCTTCTCCACCGGTGTGCCAGAAAGATCAAGGAATTGAATAGCGTTTGACTAATAATGCTGAGCGTTAGAAATGGCATCTTTGCAGTCGCAAGGGCATCTCGAACCTTCACGGCAAATATGCCGATTAGCTTATAAGCCGGTGGCTTCAATCTCTTATTTCCAGCCAGCGACAAATACGGAAGCGTTTGTGGAATAAGTAGAGCGTGCAGTATCGGTTTAAGCGACTGTGGCGAAACGTCAATCCGGCGTCGTAGCGCGTAAGGGTGCACCGTGACGTACTGACCAGTTCGTCTAAATCGCAGTCCTTCAACACAAGCCGCCGAAGGCCCCACTCCATGGACAGCGCATCCGCAAGAGTTGCCGCAGAGAATGCAGTCAGCTTGATGCCCGTCAAGTCGAGCGTTCGTGGTGCGGCGGGACCAGCGTTCTTTTAAGGAATTAGCGGATCGGCAAGTCAGTCTCGCGACCCTGCCCTCGGTGCAAATCAGGACGTACCTGGATCGCCCGAATAATGGACGCCATGAGGGGCTCCTCTCGTTGCCGGCAACATTCCTTGTAGAACTCCTCGACTCGTTCCAAACTCCAGTTGGAGTCGTTGCTGTCCCTAATCCTGCGCTCGGCTTCGCGCTCCTCGATGTCCTTGATGCTATCCTGTAGTCCAGGGGTCGACGGTGGAGCTTGCGACGAGATTGGGTACGTCGTCTGTTGATGCGGGATGATAAAGTGCGCCCGTTTGAGAGGCGATGGGTCCACGGGTGGCTCTGGAGTCTTGCCATTTGAAGGTGCACTACCGTTGCTGGGTGCAGGTGAGACGCCGCGCGAGGTTCCTGCCCCAGGACCACCTTGCTGAGGAAGAAATTTCGAAGAGATGGATAGAACGCTCTTTGTGAATGAGAAGAACGGTTGGGGTGGCGGTGGCGGTTTTTTGAGAATTGGTTTCGGTGGTGTCTTTGGCGGCAGGGGCTTTGGAGGCACGTAAAGAGGAGGTAACGTCGATGGACCTGCTTTTGGGCTGCCTGTACTGGGTCCCGCAGGTGATGGTGCGACTGCAGGTTCTGCCATTAGTTGATGTTTGCGGGTGTCAGAGACTCGTCGATGAGACGACGAGGCGCAGTCGGTCCAGTTCGAAAACCCGAACTGTGAGAGGCGATACAGTATGTCATGCCGACCCCTAACGCTCAGTACGTCTTGTAAGAGGTCACCAACGGCATCCCACCCCCCAACGCAGACGAGGCCAAGTATTCGTGAGCTCTCACTCTGGAATAATTTGGACTTCAGTCCGCGACTCGCTTGCGACTTCCGGTTCTGTTATTTTGGGTGCGGCACGTGCGCGGTGCCTTTACGCCCCTCCAAGAATTACGCCCGTTAAACCACGCGTTCTGGAAGAGAACTAAGATACGAGGATCAGATTAGCTCGGCTTGCGTAATGAGACCAGGTACCGTGGGTCAAGCAACTGTCAAAACCTAGCACATGGCCACCTTGGAAGCGCTCCCGCTCGGTTTTGTCAGAGAGACGGCACAAATCCACCGTCACTTCTCTTATAAACTTCCTAATCAAGACGCTGAGAGACATTATATCTCATGAGATCATGGTGGTGTTATCTTCTATGCCACTTTTTTTAAGCCCAGGCGCACCCACTGGACTATCTTGGCACTAGGACGTGGGTAGCGGCTTCACGAAAACCGGACCCCCCGCGCGGCGACTTTGCCACTTCAGCTCACTCCCTCCCCTGGAACCAATCGCCAGGCATTTCTAACGGATAGGCTCTGACTCTCTCTTTCTCCAGCTACTTGGATGGGGTCCTTTGTTCATTTACAAGGACCCCCTTCTGGGAGACCGAAGGCCGAGATGCCCTTTTCAGAATGTCTTGCCACTGCATGCACACCTTAAGCTCTCGGACAAGTTATCTCCTATCACTTCTTTCCCGGCGTTAGTGTCCAAACCGGGGGTCTTATCGGCATGACTTGCCCGGAATCCTGTGGACGGTTCTGATGTCGTAGGAGTCGCCT
The DNA here is from genome assembly GCA_019633595.1 of Tulasnella sp. UAMH 9824. Classification (NCBI taxonomy): domain Eukaryota; kingdom Fungi; phylum Basidiomycota; class Agaricomycetes; order Cantharellales; family Tulasnellaceae; genus Tulasnella; species Tulasnella sp. UAMH 9824. The sequence goes on from WSUI01000081.1 coordinate 5,583, forward strand.
TGGTGGTGCCCAACGACTTAGGATATGGCGCGAGAGCCAAAATTGACTGGACACTATAAGAGAACGATATTATAGATTGAACTCGATAACCAGCTCCACATTATCATTGCAGTGTTCATCAAGTCTTTCCTCTGAAATCATGCCGAACGTGTCACCTCCCGCCAAAGTCCTCGTCACTGGAGCGTCGGGCTTCATCGCAGCCTGGGTTTGTCAAACCCTCCTTGACAAGGGTTACTCCGTCGTCGGAACGGGTGCACATTTCTCTTTGTGACATTTTCCCCTTGGAAGCTCATCCATGTCTCCTAGTGCGTTCGGAGTCCAAAGGGGACTACCTCAAGGATCTCTTCAAAGATTTCGGAGAGAAATTCTCTTATCTCATTGTCAAGGACATTGACACGGTCAGTCAGCGTATATACCTTCGTTTCCGGCTTTCCATGCTTAAATTTGCGGTGTATCAGGCAGGTGCTTTTGATCAAGCTGTTGTGGGAGTAGATGCAGTACAGCACACCGCCTCGCCTGTGACCTTCTTTGCTGAGGACCCAAAAGGTATTTCCTCCCCTCTTCCTTCAGGAGCTGGCATATACTCAACGGTATCCTTTTAGACATTATTGACCCGGCTATCCACGGTACTGTCGGCATTCTTGAGAGCATCAAGAAGTACGCACCCACCGTGAAGCGGGTCGTTCTAACTTCCTCTATCGCGAGTGTCTTCCATGCCAAAGAAAATCCGACCTACGATGAGGTGCGCTAGATCGCCAACTCCCCGTACGAAACAGAAGCCCGACGCGCTTTCTTACAGACCGACTGGAATGTCGATGCTCCCAAAGCCGTCGAAGCACTCGGTCGAGATACCCCGGGCCAAGTTATGTACAGCGCAAGCAAAGTGCTTGCTGAACGTGGTGCTTGGGACTTCGTGGAAAAGAACAAGGGGTCCATCAACTTTGACTTGGTCTCCATCAACCCCTCGTTTGTGCGTCGTGCTCTCGCGTCATCTGCTCATAACTTATGACTTAGCGCTCACTAATGATTTCAAGGTATGGGGACCCCCAATTCAACAAGTAAGAACCGTTAAAGAACTCAATGAAACCCTTGGGTTCTTCCACGAGCATACGAGCATCCAGAATCCGCCAAAGACCAAAGAGGAGCTTACTCTCCCCAGCAGCTCCGTCGACGTCAGAGACGTCGCGCTCGCTCATGTCGTAGCTTTGACCAATAGCGAAGCCGCTGGAGAGCGTTTCATCGTCAGCAGTTGTACGTGTCTAATGAATTCGGCTCAACCCGATTGACCTAATCTTGCAAACCTCCGTCAGCATCGTTCACGTACCAAGACGTTTGTGAGTATCTCTAAGCGGATTATGGAGCTCCTTCGCACTTACTCACAAATAACCAACAGTGGATATCATCCACGCTCACGGAGACCACCCCGATGTTCCAAAAGGATACCCCGGGACAGGCAAAGACGTCCCTCGAGTCGAGTACATCTCCACCAAGGCGCAGAAGACGCTGGGAATCAAGTTCCGCACACTGGAGGAGGTCACTCTTGACACGCTGGCTGCGCTTCGTGCAAAGGGGTTCTACGAGTAGTTGATGGAATACTGTGTAAATATGTAGTTTGATTAATCGAAAAGGGGTGTCTCGTGGGAAGCGTCTGGATCAGGAAGGCCGGCTTTGTCAGCAATTTGGGTCTGATATTTTTACGGGGTGCCTTGCAGTCCAGGTTCCAACGAACGTCGTCATGGATAGTCCCAGTCCAAAGAAAGCTAAAAAGGCAAAATCCAGCGTAGCAACGACAAAATTAGCGGGGAAAGTGCGAGGTAGCACAAGCTCGGTTGCCGTTCACTGGCTGAACGAGCCTGGGCGTGCTGTACCTCTTCTCGGTGAAGCTCACTAATCTATATTAATATAAGACAGGCAGGCTCATTCGCTCGTTTTTACTTAGCTAGCATATCATCTGCAGATGTACTCAAAGGCTCAGATTTCTCGCTCTACGCTCAAGAGTCATCCCTGAAGAAGGGGGGACGAGTAACGAGCACGCCGCATTTCGTTCGAGGCGCCAGCGACACTGTCGAGCACATGAGCGACCAAACTGATGTCGAAAACAACTATGGACAAGCCTCGCAGTGCGTTGAAAGCTCCTTCACGCTATAAGATCCAGTGTTCACAATACGTTTCGCTCAGGCTCGTCGTTGGCGTCTATAATCGAAGCACCAATACCGTTACTCTTTGCCCTACAACGGTGCATGTGATCGACCGTTCTCCAATTAGCCCACCTGTGGCGGACTCCGCCGCCTCGACCAGTTCTGCCGGTCTCGACTATCATGCGACTCGCGCCGCTCTGGGGCAGGCCTTTGGGAACTCGAAAGCGAAGCGAGCCATCGCGGATTACGAAAAGAGGATGATCGACCCGAGGGCGGTCTCGATGACGATCGACGCAATGCAAGAAAACATCGGTGCTGCGACAGGTACTTTGCTAGTTGTTCAGGCTTCCGCCTAAATTTTGATTGATCCGGCTCACCGTTCCGCCAGGGCTCCTCTCCGAACCACAAAACACCTCTCAACCCGTTATTCCCGTAAATAGTTCCGCCACAACGGTCGATGAAGTCTATCCTCTACAAACCATCGTTTCCACTGCTGAACTGTCGTCTCTCGACGTCGACAATATTCTCAGCTCACCTCTCAGTAAAAGAAGCGCTCTTCTTCCTGCCCGAAGCCATTGGGCCTCATACATGATCACCAGAATTGGTGCTAGCCCTTCCGTCCAGGACTTGTAAGCCATAATAAAGTTGACTACAGCGCTAGCCATCCCAAACTAACTGAATCCTCTAGACAGATCCTAGTATATATCGCATGCCTAATCGGTCTCTTCCGTCAGGTGGCGCGAAATACAGAACGGCGCCGAATTGAAGAACATAACCCTGCAATACCTAGCGTCATCCTCGATGGGTTCTACGAGCGCTTCACCGAATCGACGCGTAGTGGCCAACAGTCAGTCAAACTTATCCCGATATCCCAGATCACTGCTGACGCTGTGGTGAAAGACCCGTTATGACATCTGCTCATCAAGTCAAGCTGATATCGCACATCTTGGTACTATGTCTCCGTTTGGAGCATTGGACTATGGAGTTACACCGTATTAGAGAGGATCTCGGCGTTGACGACATGAGGTGAGTGTATGCCCGAGGGTGTTCGCCGGTTCACACTGACCGGTGCGTGCAAACCTAGAATAAAAACCCATTTTGAGGCAATTGGTCCGTTGAAAACTTGACATCTATGAGTCTTGGCTAAACTAGTTTCAATCAGGCTGCAAAATTAAGCGGAAGTCTTCAACCAGCGAAGGCCATTCAGCGGCCGAGCATGCAGAGAAGGTGGCAGTTCTTGAATGCCCCCCAACGTTCCCCACGTCCAGGATGCGAAAGCGACGCAAATGAACCAGATAGTCTTTTCTTGTGATCAAAACTTTCGGTGGCGATGCTCATACGCAGAACGCTCTATCAGACGAAGCTTCCTTGTTGTGCCACATCGCGGAGGCCTTAATAGGCCTCCATTGTGCGTCTCTGAGCCGTTCATGAATAAGATGTAGTAATTTCGGTTGTGCAATTGACATATTGTGGCGTGGGGCGGTTCTCAGATTGGGGAAGCAATCTTAGTCAGCCCTTTCGGTCCCCGAATAACCGGCTTTCCAGTTACCAAACCAATTCGGGTAGCCGTGGGGACTCGGTATACACGATCTTCATAACCTATTATCAATCACGTCATTTGTCACTCGGCGTGAGATAACGATCGATGAACGATGCCTTGATGAAGCTTCGGTGTGTCTTTGGCCTTGTTCTCACCGAGCCCTGACCTGCGTGTCAGCAGAGACCCCTGACAGTCCCTTTTCCGGATAACGGCTTGACCGGAACCGTCGAATGACGATAGGATAACTCCCTTGGCAGTCAAGCACACACGTATACTCAAACCGGTCCCCTCGAGAATAAAAAGTGCGAGGGTCCGGAGGCTTTTCTTGACATTCAACCCGTTCATCACTCCTCATTCTCAAATCAATCATGCCAATTGTCGCACCTCCCGCTAAAGTCCTCGTAACTGGAGCCTCAGGCTACATAGCCGCATGGGCTTGCAAGACTCTCCTTGATAAGGGCTACTCAGTTGTTGGAACAGGTGACTTTCAAGACCTTGCGCCCACCCTGCAGCTCGCTGATCACAGACGTTTCCAGTACGGTCTGATTCTAAGGGCGAAAAGCTGAAAGAGCTCTTCAAAGATTATGGTGACAAGTTCTCTTATGCTATCGTAGAGGACATCTCCAAGGCATGGTGATTACGCATTTCCCGTTGGGCCCGCGCTCACAATTCCCTCGACAGGAGGGTGCCTTCGATGAAGCTGTTGTCGGAGTGGACGCCGTCCAACATACCGCATCCCCAGTAACGTTCGCAGCTGATGACCCCCAAGGTTTGACTTTCTCGTGGACGAGTTATCTCCATAATACTGAAGGTCGTCTTCTTAGAATTGATCGGACCTGCTGTCAAGGGAACGACCAGCATCCTGGAAAGCGTCAAAGCCTATGCCCCAGGTGTCAAGCGTGTGGTGCTCACGTCTTCAGTTGGAAGTATCTATCATCAAAAGACGCCTCCGGTGTTCGACGAGGTAAGTTACTTCGATTTTATTTTTTATGAAGCGATCAAAGCGGGAACTGATGACCCATCTCGACCATGCAAAGTCGGACTGGAACGTCGATGCGCCTAAAGCGATCGAAAAGTTCGGTCGAAACGCACCAGGCCCGGTCAAGTACGGCGCTAGTAAAGTGTTGGCCGAGCGAGCCGCTTGGGACTTCATGGACAGGAATAAAGATTCGATCAACTTCGACCTCGTTGCTATCAACCCATCCTTCGTGCGTCGGCTCCCCCTTCTCGCACGAACCTCACTTACCGATTATATCTAACGCTAGGTCTGGGGCCCTCTAGTGGGTCCGATAAAGAGCGAGAAAGAGCTCAACGGCACAGTCACCTTTTTCCGTGGCTATACCAGCATCAGGGACCCAGCTCCGACTCGCGAGCAGCTCACCGCGCCCGGTAACTGCGTTGATGTCCGGGATGTCGCTCTTGCGCACACTCTGGCTTTGTCAAGCCCGGAGGCAGGTGGTGAAAGGTTCATTATCGATTCAGGTCGGTGTCTCTCAGTTTGTCAAGACCTACGGTACTGACCACTTTTGTGTTGTCGATCAGGCTCATATACTTATCAAGATATCCGTAAGTGTCGGGTCTAGCTCTTACCCACTTGCAGGCTGCTGACTGATCCACCCGTAGTGGACCTCATCCATGAGCACGGCGACCACCCGGATGTCCCAAAGGGCTTCCCTGGGGCAGGAAAGGATGTGCCAAGAGCGACGTATTTGAACGCCAAAGCCGAGAAAACATTTGGAATCAAATTCCGTCCTCTTCAAGAGATCGCTGTCGATACGGTTACTTATTTGCGTGAAAATGGTCTTTAAGTTGGTCTGTAGTTAGCTGCGCTTGCATATAAAATGATACCGTAATGCAGTTTGATATATGGGGAGTGGAATTATGGCCTGGAGTGGGTTCGGGTGGCAGCTCAAGGAGCTTCGTCTCGAACGTGGTTTTAGTTAGCTCGCGAGATAGCACGTTATGTAAGGACGAAAGATGAAGTGGCTGAACATCGAGGGGGCGTCGCGTGGGGATTCTCCGCAAAAACGCGTCGAAATCAAAACAAACCACCGACCCGAGAATTCGTCCACCCGCAACCAACCTCAGCGTCACCCATTTACCCACCTGCTCTACTAGTACATAGCCGAGACCAATGTCAGAAGACTCAGGAATCCAGACTGTATCCCTAGACTCGCTCCTCTCAAAACAATCCAAGCTCCTGAAACAAGCTGCTCGCGCCATCCCGCACTCGTTCAGCAAGTGCACGTACGATGAGCCAGGAGGATACATCCGCCAGGCGCTTTACTGGTGCAAGACTTGCACCAAACCTGGCGAGCTCGGCAAAGGGATATGCAGTGCTTGCAGTGTGAGCTGCCATGCCGGTGAGTGAGCGGAGTGGTTCAGATTTGAATCTCATCACTGCACGCTCTTCCCAGTAAATGCTGACGCGTTGTTGTGAAATATAATAGACCACGAGCAACTCGAGCTTTTCCCAAAGCGCGCGTTCAAATGTGACTGCCCAACGTCGGCGATTCCGGTTCACTGCGCCTTGCACGCTGGAGGAGCAACGGAACCGCTGAATGCGGAGAACCAGTACAACCAGAACTTCAAGGGAGATTTTTGTCGGTGTGGGAGAGACTATGATCCTCTCACCGAGACGGAGACCATGATTCAGTGCGTAGCCTGTGAGGTTAGCGAAGTGTTGTCTGGTTTCTGGCGTGGCGTGTCAGCAAGGCTTACACCTTTCTACCTCCCTCACTACAGGACTGGTTTCACGAATCATGTCTAAACCTTAGTGGAGCAGCGGTACCTCGAAACACCCCGAAATCTTCTCCGACAAAAGCTACCGCCGTACGGCTGCGCTCTTCTCCACTCCCAGTACCCACTGCGGAACCATCCTCAGAACTCGACTACGCTACTGAAGATGAAGATTACGACGATGAAGAAGAGGCCGACGAAACTCTTCTCATTCCTCCTTCCACCTACGATACATTTATATGCGGCGGATGCGTGCTGGAGATCCCTGCGATCAAACGCTGGGCTGGGACGCCCGGTTGTCGGATAATTGTGCGGACTCCGGGCAAGGCAACAGGAACCGCAACTCCAAGCAAGACGGTGGATTTCAGAGGGTGGGAGGTGCTTGGAGAACAGATTGAGGGACATTCCTCCGATCCCACAGCAGCAGAGGGTTCAACGCGGAAACGGTCGGCTTCCCCAGGCCCAACGTCATCGTCATCCGAACCCCCGGCTAAGAAGTCCCGGCTGGATGAATCGGCGTCAAGCTCGTCTGTAGCGTCCAAGGCGACGCCGTGTACAGCACCGATTCCGAACGAAATCGCTCAGAGGGTTTACGAACGATTGGAGAAACGGAAGAAGCGGCAGGAGGCCGAAAGTAGGGATGCTGGAATGTTGGTTGTTGATGAAGCTGAGGGATCATCTGAGGTCGAGGGCGAGGGCGATATGTTCTTGTCTGATGGTTGGAGACAGCGATGGTGCCGGTGCGACTCGGTGAGGCAGCCATTGATGGACAGCGTCTTCAGATTCATCAACTAACACTCTTTACTTCAACGCAGTGTCTCGCGGCACTCTGGGCTCTGCCATTCTTGCTGGAAGAAGAGGAGACGTATAGCCCACCCGAAGATCCCGATTCCAGTAGGTGTCACCCTCCCTCCCGCCTAGAAGTCAGCTAATCACCAGTGGTCGCTTTATCTCTCCCTCTCATTAGAAAAATCACTTGAGGAACTTGGCTTACGGGCTTTAGAATCGTTGCCCCGTGATAAAGCACTGGACAGCATCCGGGCCTTTAATGAGATGCGGTATGCCGGTCCTGTGGCCGTGTTTATCGATTGCTGACACTCATTTGTGCTCATAGGGACGATCTCCTCGCATATCTACGTCCATTCGCACAAGAGGGCAAGGTGGTCAGCGAAAAGGATGTGACTGCGTTTTTTGAGGCTTTGAAGGAAGGGAAAAAGGGAGATGCTGCTGCTTGATCTATAATTGGAAGGCCCGTCCAGGGAGCTTTATTGAAGCGTCTGTTTTGTTTCACGGACCCGTCCGAGTGTGGTTGCGATGGAAGAAACGGCGTCCGGGGAGGCCTCCGCAGGTTTATCTGGGGATTCGGCACGCCCGTTGCCTGCCGTGCGGAACTGGCCTTGCCGGTTTGCGAAAAACTCTTACACTCTGGTTTCAGAGATAAATATTTTTCTACTTATCATGCAGACTTTGGATATGACCTTCCAGCACGGCGGGACTCGCAAGTTATTTGAGGATTCCAGCCCCAATATGAATCCCAGCAGGGTCCGAGGGTGTCGGCTGGAGACAAGCTTGGCAACCTCCACGCTGCGCTCGCAAGGTTCCCGCAAGCCCAACCCCCTTCTAAGGCCCCGCTAAGGCAACTTCGTCCTACGGATTTCAGCGTGTTGGGCGATCGTGGGGTAGAGGAAAGCGCTTTCTTGACCTAAAACGGTAGTGGCGGTGTTATGCATCATGGTTTACACGCAGGGTTTCCGCTTTGTTAAACTTTCTCACTGCTCTTCCCATCGAAATTTCAACCACCCCACAAAAAGGAATCCCCCTTCTTTTTTTCTGCCAAGTGGCGGATCCGTTGCCGGCACGTATATAAGATGAGGGGTTCGTGCGAGTGGTTTTCTGATCTTCCCGTTTCTCCCCTCTACCGTACCTTTTGGTTCTACCGCCGGCCGCAATGGACCACCACATCAGAATTCCGCCTCACGGAGTATGTAGGATCGGACCAATCTACTTGGGGGCCCTATACAGATAACTTTCGTTTACAGATAACTAGCACCAACGTTGACCCCTTCTCACCGAAAAGCGGTATGTCCAGTCTTCTCAGCGCATTGCTGGCGACAGCCCTTTTCCGATGCTGGCACATCATCCTATTCTTCTCTGGTTGGGCGGTGAGCACTTCAGGGCATGCGAACCTTTGTCTGGCCAAGCTCAACCCTGATGAAATTCAAAGGCAATGGTTACCTTGATAAGCGACAAAGTGCATGTGATTTCGTTGCCCAACACGTTGATCACGGTGTACGTGACTCATTTGACATGCCTCACGCTGGGATTAATGTGTATCGGCGCTCATTGCTTCCACGTGCTTTAGGTTCGGTACTGTTTTGGGTTTCGTCATCTCGTACAGGACGAGCTCGTCCTTTGAACGGTACAATGAGGGAAGGCGATACTGGTCCACTATCGTTCTTGCTAGTCGGGTGTTGGCAAGGACCATTTGGATCCATGTTCCTCGTGAGTTTGTTCGGCTGCGTTTCTGTCACCGAGAAGGAGCTCATTCGGTGGTTAGAGGAAACTCCACCGGAGGGTGCCACGGAGAAACAGAAGGAGCAGCTCCGCCTCAAGGCTATTCTCGAGAAGAAGTCGGCAATCAATCTTATCGATGCCTTTGCGTGAGTCGACATAGTATACTCAATCATTACATTCATCTGAACGAGCGTGTTTTCGATCAAAAGAGTCTCTGTGAAGCACTACCTTCGTGGAGAGGAAACCATCTTCTACGAGGACCTCTACCACCACGTCAAGTTCCTCCCCGTGTACATGCTCCCCGCTGGTCTCCCACAAATGTCCGAGTCACCAATCACCGAAGTCCCAGAGGAGAGCTTAGCGTCTGCGACCTCGGCGATGCAATCCGAGGTCAACCTTCAGTCGCCCCTCGGAACCGAGCCGAACCGCGTCACCTACTCTTCCGACGCTAGGCCCGGACCAGTGCGACGAGCCGGAACCAGCTCAACGATGGTGTCGAACTTGGCTGCTCCTCCTCAAGAAGTCGAGTCGTCAACGTCGACCCCTGCGGGAACACTTTATCGCAAGGAGGGACTGTCGATTGACGTCGAAAAGGCTGCTAGTGGCGACGCTACCATCATTCCCATGGTCACCCGCACTTCGACTAATCGACCAGACCCAATTCCCTCCAGCCAAGCGGGCCTTCAGCGTCAGGACACCCTGCTGCCAGCCAACGACCCTCCCAAATGGGCTATGTTCGACGTTTTCCCGTTCAGCTTGTTCATCAAGCCCCAGCTCAAAAAAGGTAAAAGCGTCGCGGGCAAGAAGGCCGCCAAGCTGAGAGCCAAGGAAGGCGCCGTCAACCACAACATTCCTTTAGAGATTACATTTTACTTAGTGAGTGTTACGACGGTTCGAAGACACAGCGCCGCGTCCAGTCGAGCTGACCGGGGTTTATTTGTGCCCTTCCGAAGAGCTCTTACATTGCCGAAATTCAGCGTCGTAAAATCGCCGACGTTCCTACTCTCAGTTAGTCTCTATCACGGCGGAAATTATCAATGTGGCTGACGTAACACCTCACCCCAGATTTGCTGCTCGGCAACTTGAACCTACTGTCAGACTCTTTGACCGGCCTCGAGCGAATTTTAACGACGCCTATTCCGTTCTCCTACACAATTCACTTATGGTCCGTCGCCACAATTTTCGTCACTCTTTTGGTAAGGACAGTCAGAACGTTCTTATCGGCGAGGGTGTTCACTGGTTCTCAACCACCCGAATAGCCTTTCCAACTATGGACTACTTTCCATTACTCCACCATTCCAGCAACAGCTATTGCTGTACGTGAAGAATAGAGGCGATCATGTTTACAGAGCGCTGACATCTCTTGGTTAATCCAGGCTTTCATCTTCTTCGGTTTCCTCGCGGCCGGCGACGAAATTGAGAGTGCGTGATCCCGTTAATGTTTCATGCACCTCACAACATTCGCTCACGAACGTGCGCCAAACCTTCTGAATAGACCCCTTCGGTTACGACAAGAATGATCTCAACCTCGACCACTTCACGCGGAACATCATCCGGGTCGAGCTCGCCGCACTGACGTCTCGTCCTCCTCCCAACTTGGAAGATTGGGCACTAAGCCCCGATAACAACAACGTCTTCGGAAGAAATGAAACCCCTCTGGCTCCGCGAGAATGGATGGAGAGAGGTGAACAGGCGGTTTGGGCGGTGCTGAAGAAGGGGGAACGGGGAATGCCGCAATCAGCGAGATAGCAGGGGATGACCCCCGACTACGGTACCTCGAGTTTGCAGCTTTGCAGGTTTGCAGTAGCATGCATATGGTGCGTCTAGATAAGATTTAGGGATAGAGATATCATTTCGCTGCTTCCCCGAAGGTCCTCGGAATTTCGAAATGGTCGATTTAATAGCGCAAAGTCCTCAACCGATAGATTCGGGGGGTCAATGCGTTCCGAAGAAATTAGAACAGTCCATTAGAATGTTCGATTTTCTTTTTTTTAATCCCATCCGTATCTTTCCGACAACGTGGCAACTTCTAGTACTGTCTGCAAGGTCTTACGGTCCGATGGAAGTATTTCCGGGGCGCTCCTATCGATCTCACATCTGGGTTCAAATTACAACACAGCTCCACGGGTGTGGCCACATCTAGAAAGTTTGGGATGTCGTTTGGTCGATCCCACCCCCAACTTGAATCTCATCGAGGCGAATTTGATATATGATGAAAAGTTCCACGGTGTCCGTGAGCCTCGGTGGCGTCAGGCTATCAAGCGTGCAATGTTAGGCTTGGCCGGCCGGAGCACAGGTTTCCTCAGCAACAACTGCGTGTGATGAACGCCACTAATCTTCGTAGCCAGCAAACGAAATAGGGCACATACACTAAGTATACGCACGAGTATTATACAAGATGTCATGAGCACCACAGGCGGAGGCAAATCTCCAGTGCTAGTTCGCACCATCCAAAAGAGTTGTAATTGCTCCGCTGAATCGACAGACTACCCCCCCCCCTTTGTATTCGCCGGGCCCTGGACTTCTTATTTCTATTTGGTGATATCTGATTACAGGCCAAACTCCCGCAAAAGCCTCCCCATACCCCCACTCCTAGCTGGCTTGAAGAAGCATATCTCCGCTGGAAAATCGGAAGTTCGGTGATCTCAAAGTGCGCATGTGGTCGTATATACAATCGCGTGCATAGATAGGCCAGAAATAGGTAGCGATAGGCAGCAATAGGTCAGGTGGCCGTTGCCCGTTTGAAGGCTGTACGGTGGTTGCCACAATGACCTCGGCAATCGCGGCACTTTTGCAACAAACTTGCCTGCATGGTGGCGCATCAGATTCTGCTCGTGATAGGTCCATTAAGTCAAGCTTGACTCTCTGAGTGTCTCATGACACCGGTATTCGGGATCATGACCCCGGAAACGAGATGATTCTCTCCCCTAATTTTTTGAATTATCGTAAGCAGTTGGGCGGAGCTCTCAAATTTATTCATGCAGGAGCTATATTTGAAATCGCTTATAAGTTAACCGTATACAGTAAATCGGATGAGAGACGGCGAACCGCTCCGGTGCTTGACGTGGATGGTAGCCTGGCCAGCAGCGTAAACTTGTGCAATTACAGCGGTCTAACCCCCATGAAGCGTGCTGAGGCATTAACTTTGGGGTTATCGCATGGTCCAGCGTGGAAATCCTCAACTTGATTTCTAGCTTAAACGTGTCGCTTGTTTGTCGTTATTGAGAAGTCCACCAAGGTCACGGTTCCGCGAACGTCAGGTGCCGAGAGCCCCATTCTCAAAGCAACCCCTAATTTAAGGTTGATTGCTGAGCATTCATTCGGATTCGGTTGCGGGATTTGCGGAACACCTTCCTGCTCTCGCTACTCAGCGATTCCCGTCGAGTTCTTCTGAAGAAACCGCGTGCTGCACTCCTCTTCCCTCCCACCTCTTAGTTACCGTGTAAAGTTCGAACCCAAGGCTTAGACCTCTGAAGGTAGATATAAGGCGGTCCCAGATCCCCACAAGCAATGCGACCAGCTCTAACCGCTCTCCGAACCAGCTCTAACCGCTCTCCGACCACCCTTCACCTCACTCACACTTATCCACAAACCAGCAGCAATGATCCGAGATTCTGAGAGTGTAAATCCATATTTATACATTTCCTTTGCCACGGTATGTCATCTAACATCCCCCAAGCAGGCCACCCATGACGGTGCGGTAGTTGCGGACGTCACGGCGTCCAAGCACTGCACTTTTGCGAGAGTAAGCAGATATTAAAGCAGAGTAAGATTTGATCCTCTGATATTTACATATGCTGTGCTAGTCAGCGGTTGTTTCCACAATGTCCCCGGCGTCGAGCGTCGTAGCTTTCCTCGTTGTCGCCCCCTGCTTCATGATCCTTTTCTGGACTTGCTGGTGGTTGTATGAGAATGCGAGAAGTCTCCATTCCACGAGAACACTACTTGTAGGCGGTTCATCAGGTAGTTTTCACGTAGCATCGTCCGTGGTAGCAGTCCCCCTACGATCTGCTGCGACAACGGGCGCCGACAAGAACGATCAAACCGACCCCAATGGCCTCAGCATTGCCAAGCTTCTGACAGCCGTTATGGCTTTGATCTTGGCTTGTTTCTACTGTTAAATGGTTTGTTCCATGTCGTTATGTACACCAAAGATAAATAGAACATAGTGGGTCCATGGGGCATTGCCGAAGTCTTCGAGCCAGGCTGTTGGCTTGGCGCGCGCATGTCAGCCAAAAAGTTGTTATCTAAGACGAGACGAAAGTCTCATGACCCTACGATCATACTTTTCGAGCGTTAGATCATGAAAGACTGGAATCAAGGAGGTGTCATGTGCTCCGTTCCAGAGGATCCTTCGAACCCGGCGAGCCGCTTGCAGAGCGGATACGGAATGAAACAAATATTTAGTCTTCGATTCCCTCATACCTCGCACCCCTACTGCGCACGAGCCCGTTGCGCTGTTTGTTCACAGCGCCTTCCTTCACCTGGACCAAAGGTGCCGGGTAGGGCTGCATGCCATGGATTCGGTTCAGGGTGGGACTCATGTTCTGGGGCTAACCGCATCATGATTTTATCGGCGTGCAGACGACGCAGCGAAGCGGGTAAAACTTTGGTGGCGGGAGACTGCCGGTGGGTTCGAGTCATGGGGACCAAGCCTGCCACATGGCCAAACAGAAATCACCGGACCGCGAGGGCACGTGCAGAGTACCAAAAACACCAGGATCGAGGGGTCAGGGGCGTGGATACCATGCAGACTATGCTGAGACATTGATTCGCAGACAAAGGAAGGGAGAAGGTTATTTTGAGAAGAACTCCGCGCAGCATCAAAACACCCAAAGAATGACGAGTGATTTGCCCTCCCATTGTCTGCTTGCACGACCATGACCTCTCCAAGCTCCCGTCTTATGAGGAATCATGTTCAACTAAAGACATCATTTGAATCAATCAAGCCCTCGGGGGGTTGCATGCCCCTCGACACAGTGCCTTTCTAACCTTTTATACTCGATAGGGAACTCTATTATTCAAACGGATGCTTCTGAACTGTCGTAATAGCCCAGTCGAGCCTCTGAACTAGTAAGCTTAGTGGCGACGCGACTCGAAACAACCAGGTACCAGATGGCAGGAAGTAGCACGTGCCAACGCCAAAGGTCGCTACCTCAAGCACCAGCCAACGTAAAGGGCGCGCGGCGTCACTTTAAGTCCCGCATCTAAACTCCGGACTCCGATTGCCGTTGTCTTCCAGATATGCGAATGGCCCGGTTCTCCTCACGCAACTGATACCTCACTTAGACTTATCTCGTTTTCACCTTTTTATCTGCTGGAGTCTTGATATGCGGACTTCGATTTACCGTTCTCCGCATGATAGCGTGCGCATTTCAAGACTGTCTACCCGTAACTTTGAGTCGGATATGATTATCCTCCCTTTCCAATCAGAAATATTGCTTCTTCGCTTCCTCTGTGGCTTGACGCACTCGTTGTGGGACGCTATAATTATGTTCTCCCCGGTCTTTTCTGCGCCATATTCATTCACGTAATTGGTCATAAATTCTTCTGTATATAATTTTGTGGTGAAATTTATCAGTGAATTGATAGTTCTGTCACTGGCAGTTCGCTAGTTTCTGTTTGTCAACCGTTGCAAGAGGAGACTCCATCTTAACTCCCTCGAAAAAGCAACAGGAACAGCTCAGTCTCAAAGTTGCAATTGAGAAGGGGTCGGGAATGAATCACATCGGCTTTCGATTTAAAGGGTCTCGGTTAAGCAGTACATCCGGCGCATCTTCGAGATGAAGAGATCCACCGCCACGCCAGGTTCCCCACCCCCCGGTTTATATGATCTCCCCTGAGCTCTCTCAGGTATGCAAAGCAGAGATTAACAGAGTCTCAGAAGAGAGCTTAGCATTTGCGACGTCGGCCATTCTGTCCGAGTTTAACTTCCAATCGCCCACCGGGTAGGGAAACCGGGTCACGCCATTTCCGACACTGGCCCGCCCGCCGAGGCAAAACTAGTTCAATAGTAACCTCCTTGCTCCAGATACCTCAATAAGCGAAATTGCCAACGTCAACTCCTTACGGCGATGTTGGAGCCCAAAGCGGAGATCGTCAATTGATGTCGAGAAAGTCTTACTGGTGGGACCGCTGCTGTTCACGCGTCGACTAGCACAAAAAATCAGCTCACTGGCGACCGCGGGGTCGATCAGTAACTGGCTCCCTCAATCAGCGGGTCGGGATCGTAGAACTCGAGTTACTACAACCGCGGGAATGCACATATTTCCTGTCGTTGGGCAACGGATGCCACGGTCTGGGAAGTCCTCAACGATCCTCGAACGTCGTATGACGTATGTGGATGCAGCGGAGTTCAATGGCTTAAAGGTCTCACACGACAGAAGTCCAACACATCCGATGAATCGGAAACGTTTGTGCTACAGTATACTTTTATTTCCATACCCAGAACCTAAAGGTATATTCCTGGCTTTGCCTTATTTCCGGACAAGCTCGCTTGGTTACCAGCCTCAATCGAACAGCCACGGTTGACCATGCGCTCCGACCTCAGCCCCGCTCTTCCGATCTACGGGTACACCGCATTATGGACATTACCCGGAGTGCAAATTTGAACTTGGAATGCAGAATGATATCATGCGACCTACAACTACCATCTCATGAGAATGAACTTCATCTTCGGTCAAGAATTCTCCACGTCGAATCTGGATTTGCGCTCCGTGGCCTCAGCTAATCATGCAATGTTAGCCTTAGCTGGAGTAAAATCCGATCTGATTGGCGTAAATGCATGTGTTACGTTTTGGTTGTTCATCGAGGGAGTGAAGGCTGGGCAGGTAGTGAAACGCTAAAAAGGAACTGAATGGAGCCGCTCATAAGGACAATGCAAAATTCGGTCTGAAATTGAGTCGGCGATTGACCCTGCATATAGACCGTGCGACTGCCCAGGAAGAATTATGCAGACCGGAGATCGAGTTGTGAAGATAGGAACGGGCGCAAATCCTCACCCCGGTTCGAGGAGCCTATGGCGACCATCGACTATGGAAAGAACCTTAGATTTGCCATTGCTTGCGCAGCATCTCTACCACCCGAGTACACTCCTGTGGTTACTTCCATTAAGTGTCGTTGTTTCTTTATCGGGTAGTCCGGTCCAGTAGGATGACCCCGCTTGAATGTCGGGAAGATGGTTTCTGCTACCGCGTGCGCATGGGTGAAAGGCCATGCAATGCGCCGCCCATATGGGTATCCGAGATTCCAAGGGGCGAGTGATGACCTCGGGACAAATGGAGCCACAGCCTGAAATTACCACGGTTTCCAATCCACGATCAGCAACCAGACCTGAGAAGAAGCTGCAAATGTTACGGTGAATGGGCCCCACCCAGATATCCATCTTATCCCAGAATACTATTGAAACCTTTACCAGGCCAGAATTTCAAAGACCAAGTCTCTTTTTTGAAATTTCGGACCCAGTTTCGTGCCACATATGTCCTATCTCAAACGTCGTTTAGTCCCAATATCGCGTCGGGCAGAACATACGCAGACTTGAAGAGCTTGTCTTAATCCCTGTAGTAGTGTCCGAGGTCCTCGCGGAACCGTTTTCAATGAAACAATGATAATGGGGTTATGCTGACTCTGCCGCACCATTGTTTCGAGAATTCCTTTCTCTCCTTATAAAGCGTTCGCCGCGCATAGGAATATAGCATTAGTAGTACTACTGCTTTGTATACATGAATGTCTCAAGTATACTTTCACATACGCCGAACCCGGGGTCTCTAGCAAACCGTCGGCTTCCAAAAAGGATCCCCGTGGACGGGTGGTTGTCCCTCACCGTGAAAGCACCGCCTTTGCCACAATGTAGCAGCACGTGGGATTGTTGCGAGGGGAGCGGAGTCGGTAGCTGGAGTCCGAACAACTCCCGACCCAGGCTGCACCCGAGGAGAAGGCAGAGTTTCGTTGTATTCGAAACCCTGAGACCCTGTACACGATATCCAATCCCTAATGCGTGTGTGATTACTGGCCAATTCATTCGGGTTCGGCCATTCGATCCCTGTAAATGTGCATCGTAATGTGCGTCCTGAGGTCCTTACCACTCTACCGGGTCCGTGGCAGGATCACTTCGCTTTGCCCTCCTTTTACCTACCGCGGTGAGCACAAACTTGGAGCAATCTTTGAAGATATAAATGGCTGTGACTGGTACCCAAAAATGATGCTCCATCACCTTGAAGTACACTGCCCCCAACTCACGCCTGACCAGCCAGACTAGCAGCAATGTTTCCATCTTCCAAAGAGGTATAACTAGTTATCTCAGCTCCTTCACGGCCACAGTATCACATCTAAAGATCATTAATCAGGTCCTCCGTGAAGGTATAGCACTGAGTTACAGCATGGTACCCACCCGATGCGACTTTGTCCGAGTAAGTCGATTCTCTGGGCGGCGTGGGTATATGCGTCCCTCATAGTTTCTGTGCTCTGCGCTAGACAATCCTTAGCTTGACGCCGCCCATGTCACCGACCACCGTGTCGCTTATTACTATCAATTGCTTCTTCGTTTTTCTGTTCTGGGGCTGCTTGGGACTACATGGCCATACGGTGAATACGAGCCCCAGATATATTCTGTTGGGTGGTAGTTCGCTTGGTCGTCGGCAGGCAGCGTCTTCTGTGGAGGTAGTCTCTCCGCCAGCTGTCCAAAACCCAACTAATACCGATCAAATTCTGTCGGATCCTTTCCATAGTACCCACTTTGGAGTTATGGCGATGGCTTTCATTCTCCGCGTCATTCTCCCGCCCTGTTAGCTGCTTGAATGTATGCTTCGGTGGTTTTAAAAATGTAATATCGTTTAGAGAGCAATGGATAGTGTTGCTTCTTCATTCATCCAACGTGGAATTTGACTTGTCTTGCTCTCAGACGATGCTTGCTGAGCACAACCGCTGGGCCGGTCACTTGTTGTGAAGTACACAGAGCTAGCTGAGCTGATTTTTCTACCGAAGAGTGACCCACACCGAAAGGGAAGTAGCCAAGCTATCTGCATGTAACCGCATACCTTTTTGGGAAAACTCGACCCATTCCCTTCCCGGGGGGGGGGCTCGCTTCAGCCATGAAAACAATTTATGCTGACTGCGAGGACTCACGGCAGAGCGAATTTGTCTTATAGGGCTAAGGTACCGCTTAAAAAAAACCTTGACTTCTTAACAGCGAGCCATTAGTACTCTTTTATCGGTGTAGGATTCTCTGCAGTTTGCATGTAAGCCATTGGCTTACTTTTGTCCACGAGCTGACTACCATTCTCATCTGCATAGCTGTCTCATATTTAGAACGTTTCGGCCTAGCTTCACCCAAGTCATCGTTCAAATCGATCATACGACTGATAGATTTTCATTCCTATAGCCTGTAAGACTGAGAGCTTGGTCTCTATGTTGAGAGCCTGTTTGTAAGGGAACCCCTTTGACCTTGTAAGAGCGGATGGACAGAGGTAAAAAAGATAGCTCGACTGGGTTGAGGATGCATCGGAAGTTAGGGAAGGGGGTTCACTGTCGAAAGGTGAACCAGCCAATGGTGGATGTGATTGCAATAGGATGACGTGATGTGTGTAGATTGGGGATAAAGTGGATGATCGCTTCACATCCACGAATCGGCATTCACGAATTTGATAGCGCAAACCCCTCACATGATCGAAAACCAATGCATCAAACAAAATCAAGGGCTTTCGAGAGTAAATTTTTGTTGTTGTGTTCTTTGTTCTCAAGTCATAAACTTCGCTGATCTTGATATCGTCGAGCTTGCCGTGACTACTTGGGGACGTCTCAGCCCGTCATCCGTCCACCTTAGAAACATGTATCATCCTTTGAAAAGGTTTACGGAAGTCTCCTGTGATAAAGTGTACTCTGCGGAGCCGCTTGCTCACTGACTGTGCAATGCTGATTACTAACGCTGCGGCCTTACTTAACCTCCATCTCGGCCGCCTACATTAGATGACACAATCTCAGCGGTCCCAGCTTCCGGAATCCGTAATGTCAGTCCTTCCTGTAAAAAAGAACAATATGGATACGGTCATACAATGAATCAGAGGTTTTAAAATCTGATCGATCAACGCGTGAACCGTTCACTTGGTGGACTTGCCTACGGGATGAATTAACCAGCTACAATTATGCCTCGCACCTTGTCAGGACGTCGACTCATGAGCAGGGGCTTTGGACACTCGGACCGTACATATATGCGATGGAAGATTCTAGAGTTTATTGAGCTTCAAAATGCTTGCGTAAGTGCAAGATCTTGGCCGACAGGCGTGCCAGTAGCCAGGCGTTCCTCCCCCACCGCTCGGCTGAGTGCACCATAGTCACGTGATCTCAATACAATAGGTATTAGGCTTGCTTCATGCAATGGGTCTTCCTTCCTTCACCGATAACTCGTTAAGAGCTTGCTTGCTCTGATTTGAGCATCCATCAGGCTCGACACTTATACCAGGTGTGCCCTCGTAGGTTCCATGCCTCGAGATTTTTGTGAACCTCGCTCTATGTTGAGAGCCGGTACAGGTCTTAGGTCTGTAGCACCGGGTTTGTCGAAGTCGAGGAACAGAGAAACGCCCTTCAGGCGTAGCAACAGGACCCATGTAAACCGTAGAGATTCAAGCTTTTGTAGGTTCCGTTTCCGAATCACTTAGGGGTGACTGCAAGAGGATGCGTAATAACCGGGCACCGTGAATCGAATCCTGACCGCTCCCGTGGAGCCGGTAAACCAGACTGCACCATAATAGGCATGTTTATGGACGGGAAAGTTGTATGTAGTCGGTTCATGTTCCAAATCTCCATTCTGGGTTGCTGAGATGATATATCTGTCGATTCAACCGTCCGGTAACATCCCGGTAACGTCCCGGATCATCTTGGCCCGCTTTCGCATACGGTCTTCCTCCATCTGGATCTCCCTAAAATCACTCCATCCAGAACCTTCCATTTCTTGTCCAAATCTCCCTTGCGAGCTCCGACGATGACTTTCAGTCATATAAAGCTCCGGGCTAGTAAGCGATCTACCCTCCCCTGACTAACCCGAGTCTCACCCGCTAATCGCTTCGTGAATATGCCTCTGCTAGCAATAATGTCCACGGCGCTTTCAGAGGTACGACTTCCCCTTGGCTTCGCCATCGCCGTAGTCTTGCATCTGACGTTCTGCACCCAGCTTGTCGACAAAAGCGCGTCAATCATGAACATCACATCGTAGTGTCATTGCCCTGTTCCTAGAGTGTGTAGATAATGGGTTCAATTAGTTTATCGTCCACTGATATTCGATCCATCGTATCAGTTGACAGTTGGATCTACTACGTTCTCCTCCGCGTGGACCGTGTCGGTCGTTGTCGGCCTCCCTCTTCCGTTCCTAGCCTGCCTGTGGTTACACGAGGGTGAGATGGATTTTCGTAACAAGTGTACCCAACGCGCGACTTGCTCTTTGGGCCATTGCCATGCGGCGTGCCCCGTAGTGGCAACCACACCACCATTTACATGATAAATAATGATAAGATTGACATTACCTCAAGCCACACCAGTATTTCTCATATGACCCTTTTGTTAACAAGTTCTGTTTTAGCTTTCCTTCTTGCACGCTGTTAGATATGTTTAATGATGTAACAACTCGGGCCCTGAACATCTGTAACTTTACATATCAGCAACCAAAATCGAGTATTCCCTCATAGGCTATTTTTCCTATGTGACATTGGGTGAGAATGTTTGTTTGGCGCAAACAGACACTTTACATCTAGTGCTGTGAAGGTCGGCTTAACAGGCTCGACGGTTGGCGCGTGACGAAGTCGGTCATCACCGCACCAAACCAATTCACTGCATGATTTCGAGCATGCATATAGAGCCGTTCTACTAATGCTTCTAATGCGAAAGCCTCGTCGAAAATTATTCCCTCAGCTGATCGATCGAGATCTCATCGCAGATACGTGCGGAACTTGATCTTGCACAGAGCGGGAGCCAAATGTGTTTACCCAATATCAATATCAACACGTCCTGCAAAGGATGAAACCCGACAGATTGCCAGACGGAGCCGACAACGAAACTCGGGTGGCACGATTTGAAAGCAAGAGGCTGACTGATAGAAGTGACAGTGAATTTTGGTGAAGGTAAGGAGAGCCATGGTACAGGATCAGACCCAAGGGATCCTGAATCAGTTACCAAGCAAATCTGACGGCCGTCCGCAGGAACGGAAATGGTAAGGCGCGGGACAAACAGAGAAATCTTTTCCCTATCAGCACGGTTCCAATACGTACAAATCTTTAATTCCCGACTTCAAGTAACGGTCAGTATACTTCAAACGCGAGGGACGGGGTCGATGAGTATAGGGAGCAGGGCAGGCGCTCTGGACCATTCTATGAGCAGCTCAGACGGACTTCAGCTTCGCACTTTTTTGATACGGTAAGATTCCCATCCAAAATTGCGTCCTACGACAGACCTCCATGCTGTACCGGTCCTTCGGATGCTGTCAGGGGTCTTCCGTATCCCCACAGCTGTATTATCTAGCGTGCTACATCATAGCTTCTGCGAGCTCGCTACCAGGCGTATCCATGTCCTCAGACTCGCGGCCCCCACCAATCTTTCCTCGGACACTGCTCTCGTTCAAGTTCATCAAACCCGATCGTCATTTTGTCTCCATCACAGGGTATCTCCTGTCAATCTGGCCGGCGGCTTGTCCATCACACGGCGAATGTCATTGACAATGCTCTCCTAGCCTATGATAGTATCGTGAAAGATGACCTGGCCGCCTTTCTTGCCGCCTTCTTCTGCGTCGCGTTTTCTCATGTGATTGGCGACAGTACGCCGCCCCTCAAGTAACAGACCTGATCCGACGGACTCACCACGGTGCTAAGGGTCCTTACTCCCTGTCAACGACCCTTCCAAGTAAGCTTGAACGACCCCGTCCAGCTTATTTATCAAGCCCCTTCCCGAAAAATTGTCGCGCATGAGAGGGCTACGAAGGCGAAAGCGAAGGAAGGAATTTGAAGCCCAACACTCTGTTGGAGAGGGCGTTTTATCTGGTTTGATTTGGAGGTGTGAAGCGAGGCTTAGCTGAACGAGCCTGTTTTTACGCTTTCTAGTACTCTTGTATTGCCAAAACCAGTGTCGGAAAATTGCCGACATTCCTAGCTCTAGAGTCAGGCCAACATCACTGCGAACACTACCACGTGGTTGACGTCATGTTCTGCCCTAAATTTGCTTTTGACAACCTGAATTGTTGCTGTCCGACTGATTGGTCGGCCTTGACCGAATTTTGAAAATGTCTATGCGGTTTCGTTCAATCTTCACTTGTGGGCAGTTGCTACTATTACCGTCACTCTTCTAGTACGGGAATACGACTCCTCGTTTCACCGTCACTCACCAGTTCCCTGACTCCTGACTAGCCTTCCAATCAAGGAAAACCTTCATCTAGTTCAAAATCCTGCATAGATCACCGCTGTACTTGGCGAGGGGTTGCTGGGGGGGCGAGTTACAAATCGCTGAACGTCCCCTGGTTACGACGGCCTCAACCTTCTTTAGTTTCCTTACTGCCGGAGACGACATCGGAGTCGAGAGTACGCAATCAACAACTGTTTCATATACGAGACGACGCTCATTCGACGACACGCACCTATGCCCTCAAATATATCCCTTAGGTCACGAAAAGAGCAACATCTACCTCAATTCATCATTCTCCCAGGATATCTCATCCGCGTCGAGCTTGCGGCGCTGACGTCTTGTCCATTCCTCACTCCGCACCACCAACAGCTTGGAAGATCGAGCTCAGTCCGGATAAAAACAACGTCTTTGGGGGACACGAAGACCTTTGATTCTTTAAGAGTAGGTGGAGAAAGATGAACAGGGGATTTGGGCTGCGCTGAGCAAAGGGAAGAGGGGATGCCGCAGTCTGCAAGGTAAACGAATCATTTTAGCTTCTTTATGATGCAATTTGTTACAGGAGGGAGAATTTCTTAGATGAGATATGATCTTGCTCTGTTTCTATGGACGTCCTCGGGATCTCGAAATACTGAATTTAAAAGCGCAAAGCCCTCAGCCGAGAGATCTGGAGGCAGATGCATCTTATCAAAACAGCAGTTCTTTCGGGATTTTCCTTCCTTCTTTTGTCTCTTCTGATTCAGGCAACCACGCCACCTTCCTGATTTGGATGACCCCACGAAAGTGACTTTGATTCCCCACGAAGTACAATACGCCGGTTTACCGGTTGTTACGCAAGCCTTTCGAGTGCGCAATATTTTGGTCTCATTCGAAGCACACCACATACAAATGCGAGAATGGCCGTTCCTCTTCATCAGAGGAAGAAAAACTCTAGGTTCATGAACCGGACAGACGGATTCAGACGCACGAAAGGAATATTGATAGGCTGAATTCAAGTCGGCAATTAACCAACCGCACATACACGAGAACCGCGCATGGAAAACAGAAAGAAAAAAAAAAACTCGGACACGGTTTCGGAGCCGTTGAAAGAAGCCACGAATTATCTCCCTTTGTCCCTCTAGGAGTTTTCGTTGCCCAGTCGGCAACTTTTGATATAGCTCAAGTCCCGGCACACGCAACAACGTGGCTCCTCAAGACCGATTGCGTCACTTCTTAAATCTGATAGAGATTCATAGTCTTCATACCAGGATGCAGTTAAAAAGAAGAGGGATGTCGCCGCGTCGCGCCGGAAAGGTGATGATATCACGGTGCGCGTGATAGGGTGTGCAATTCATGGAGCCGACCTCGGCTGCCATTCTTCCAATGGGCTGTGCAGAAATCGTGACAAACACGTATATATGCAAAGCTCGGTAATCACGACGCTGTTTTTGTCCAAGCCCGCAGTCAGAACACAATCAATTGCTCTCTGATGTCCCAAAGACGCGAACCCTAATTCTTTGGCTTTATTGCCTCGCTACGCGATCGTGACGAAAGCCCCACCCGTCTTCACCAACTTACCCCTGCTTAGCAACATTGCCAGCTTCTCGATGTTGGTGACTACATACGAGTTTCCAATGTTTCCGGTCAGGCGGCTTCCAGGGAGCTACTCTAGCAACATAGTGTCAGTCCCCTGCGAAGTTTTCTAAGCGTAACAGTGATGGCTCTCCTTGCAGCGGAGTGACATCAAAACAATTGCCCAACCTGCTAACGTAATGCGGTACAAGCTCCCTCCCAGTCTCTCGGGAAGGGACGAAAGAGGCGAGAAGTTAACTGTGAGGTCGACGGCTTCTCCGTGTCCCAAACCCTCGGTTCCTTCGCGAGAGAAACGTGGCCCGTAGCTCTCTGTCCTGAGCCGTGGCTCTCACCCGAGTCTTCCTCCCATTTGAATTCAATACGGCGTTAGACTCGCGTGCTTCAAAGGCATATAAAATGCCACCGGATACTTTACTACCCCCCCTCAACACTAAATTTCAGCAGCTCATTTCCCCACCTACACCAGCCAACGCGCAGCGGTGTTGCCGGTTTTCGGAATGGTACATCATCGCCACTTTTTTGGCTTTTCATTCCATCGCGCCTGACGTTCTCCACACATGTACAGGTGACCCCTAGGTCTGCAGCACTTGTAGGGATCACGACTTCCAGTTGCAGCTCCGTCAAAGTAAGCAGATCATATGAGAAGAATGAGTGCCATCTTCTAATATTTCAAAACTAATATGCTAGTCGATCCTTGTTTTCATGGCGTGCTCGTCGCGAAACATCGTATCGTTCGTCTTTGTCATTTTTGTTCTCATGATCCTGTTCTACGCCCGCTGCCGGTCGCAAGAGGATGCCGCAGGTCTGCGTTTCGGGAATATCCTGCTATTGGCTGGCTCGCCGGGTCGTTGCCACACAGTATCGTCCGTGATGGCGGTCCCTCCGCCACCTGTCGTGACGGGGAACGCGGCCAATGACGACCAAATTGTTTCAGATGGCTTCGGTATCGCACAATGCCTGATCATCGCAATGGTTTTAATCCTCTCTCTTCTTCTGGCTCACTGTTAAAGGCTTTGCTAAATAACGTCTTGGGTCCGGAAAATGTACAATGTAGTATCGTCCACCTTATGTTCGATTGGACTCCGGCATACTGGCCACAAGAGCCCGCCTCAGACTTGAATTTCATCTTGTAACCTCTCGCCTCGCCATTAGATGCGATACGCGGAATCTTCCAGGCGAGGGAGGGAGGGGGATTCGGGGACAACCGCCTGCGAGCGACACCAGAAAAGCGTTTTTCACACTGGGCCCCCTCTTACAGCTGAGAAGACACCACATGCACCTCCTGGGCACGCACCAAAATTGCACCGGGAAGGACCACGCGTCATGAACCTGAG
Source organism: Tulasnella sp. UAMH 9824 (assembly GCA_019633595.1). Taxonomy (NCBI): domain Eukaryota; kingdom Fungi; phylum Basidiomycota; class Agaricomycetes; order Cantharellales; family Tulasnellaceae; genus Tulasnella; species Tulasnella sp. UAMH 9824. The sequence continues at coordinate 30,794 of WSUI01000081.1, forward strand.
GCGGGGTGAAATAGATCCTCTGAACCTAAACTGAGTCTTGATCAGGCTTCCTGCAAGCGGGCTCCTCCGTGTGCAGTCTCCTGGTCCCGAAGGCTTTGCAGCGAAGCGGACTCGGAGGACGCTACAGGGTTACCAGCTGACAGAGCTACGGGGGACAAACTACCACATCACCAAGGAAATAAAAACCGCTGTGAGGTCAAATGCAAGAGAAACGTACTGACGAGTGGGAGGATGGGGGGGGAGTTCCGATTGGGTGGATGCCGCTGACAAAGCAAAGAGGGAGGCAGATATAAGATAGAACATCAATGGATCGAAAGCAGAAAAAGTGATTGGCTTTCGGAATCTCCGATTTTATAATCTTGACGCCTTCATGGTACATATGGCCCTGGAAAAACCATAGTCGACTGAGAACACTCCCCGAAGAATGAAATCCCGGGGGACAGGCCTTCAAAACAGTGTGAAGGGAATGTAGCAGTACCGGCCCACCCCATTCTCGCCAGTAGCGGAGTCTGGCTTACATCAGATGCCTGGCGTAGGGAAGGCATGAGGTCAGGTCCGCGTCACTCTAAAGATCTCGAAAAGAAGCCTCCCCTTATGCGGTGCAGTGAGCCACGTGGCAAGACTAATTGCAAAATACTTCCGCCCACGTGGGCATCAAGCAAATTAAACTTCACCCGGCCTGATCTTCAGCCTTACCGCGAATTCTTCAGATTCGATGTCTGGGAAATGGGGTGTCTTCTTGGCTGCGCTAGCTCGGTCTGGCTGGCTGCCGTGTCTCGCTCATGGAACCGATAGATTAAGGGCGAGGCGAACTACATTTGAGGGTGCCGTATTATACTGTCTCGAGAAAGGTGTGAGCTCAATGCTTTGATTTACAGTAGCCTATAGGGATAACCTACTGATCGACCGTTGGCGACTGGTAAATAACAACAAGAATCTCAGGTTAACGTTGCTCACTGTTGCTTGGAGAAACTCTCCCTTTTTGGGATCCCACCAAGTCCCCTCGACCAAGTCAGAGAGTTATCATAATCGAATTTTGGCATACATTATGTAATACTTTTGTCTGAACGGAAAAGTGGTCTACCACGGGGTTTTGTCTTCCGAATCTCCAGATTAGCCCAAATCTTCATGCAAGCTCAAACTTGAGCGGTAGTGAGTGAGGATAATTGGGATGGGGCAAGAGATATCATACCTTATGTCTAGGGTCGACCTGGGAATGCTGACAGCTCGCCGACTGGGTCGCGCCGACGTGGCTTCAATTCTCGACGCACCAAATTTTCATCCGCTGGTCTCAAGCCCATATGGAACATGAACCCAAGTGCCGTTTCTAATCTCCAAGACCCCGTCGATTCTTTCCTTGGGCTGGTGGTCGAAATCGTACCGAATATATGCGAGAAGGGGGCAAAACGGTCCGATCGCGCGGCGACAACGCCCGTGATCCCAGAGCTACGGTCAGATGTACTCGCCGTGTCATACCCTGATACTTCTTAAAGGGAGTCCCTGCAGTGTCGAAGGCAGGCGATTTTGCGCAAAACGGTGTTATTAACCCCGTATCTCGCCGATAATGACGTCAATGTGAAATGGACATAAGTCTTACGTAAGCCAAAACAAGTTAATCGTTTTCCGTATTACTCTATTGTGTACATGTGGCCTTCCGCTCTTCCGATTCAACTGGCGGGCTGCATGTTCAAGAATTCTGGGATATCAGTCTGTGAGCAACAGAGAGAGCACATATCAAGTGCTCCGGAGCAGGCCATGAGGGGCTTAGACGGACGTCGGCTCCTTCTTTATTGAATATTGGCGTATTTCCCTAAGAGGCGGAGCTTCTATGGGTGATCCCAGTGTTGGACCGGTGATTCGGAACCTTAAAAGCACTTTAGTGATCAGGCACAGAAGACTGCCGCAGTCTAAATCAACATACACGCCCCAGGTCCTGTTTTCTATTGGCGAGTCCCAGGTCCTGTTTTCTATTGGCGAGTCGGAGGTTGAAACATCGGCGGGACGGGGATCACGATGTTCGGCGACCAAAACCCTGGGACCTTTACCATGACAATATCGACCCAGACCTCCTGCTGTCTTCACTCGAGGATTAGCTCCCTCGGGACCCTTACATTGGTAAATCAAAGTTCGAAGCTTCCTTCCAAGCGCCGGAGAAGACGCCTTGAAGTTATCCCTTGCCGGATTCGCCACTCCGACCCCTCTGATACGAAGTAATGTAGAGGCAAAAATTTCAGCTTGCGGCGCATTTAGTTTTCATGATGGAAGCCGATAAAAGACCAGACTAGTCGTCTGCCAATTCTACCGTCATCGGTCTGAAAGTCCCCTCACGCTACTACCAGCTCACTCGCATATCAACTCTTTTTGGTCCTATAATCCAACGAGCGCTAGATCGAAATGTTTCCCTTCTTTGACCGTCGTACTGTACCGGCTGACAACTCTGCAACCATCGAGCATTGGCCTGACGTGGCTGTGAGTTATCCAGACCATGATCATTTTTATCTGGACTGACGAATATTTCTTCTCCCTCCCTATGACATCCAACAGTCTGCTACCGCAGCTATCGCAGTTGCTCTCGGTATTGCGGCTTTCGCTGGGACCAGTTCCACAGGAGGACGCCCTCGTCCACGCCCGTCCAAGTTAGTTTGTGGGTTGGAGATACACCACACCAAGTCTACTATCGCGCTCGTTCCCCCGCCCGCTCGTCGTAACGGCGAGTGACACATCGAATGTCGCCCTGTCATTACGGGTGCCTTTTTGCCGGTCTCTTTTGCACTGCGTTCATTTGTGTGTTGTATAACAGTACTAGTCTCTTCCATGTTTGATTGCATGCGACATCCCGTGAAACTGGATAGCCCTGTTACCAACCATTCATACATCTGTCCTCCCATTAATTAATTCCTGGGAAAATTTTTCCTGCTGTCGCATTGTTTTGTGACCCGATGTAGTTAGTCTAGCAGGTATCTGCAGCTTGGAAATTTTTCTTATATAAAGCGGAACAGCGCACGACCTGGATAAATGAGATGATAGGTCACCTTGTCCAGGCTAACACAGTCTGAACTCTGCGCTTGGCAAGCTGGGAAGCATTGAGTACAGTTTAAGTTTCCAAGCGCCGTGGGCCTTTCAGTGAATTAAGTGCAGCTGAGAGGTAAGTCCACCAGTCAAGCACGTGGGTTATCCCCCAAAATTCCGCGAGCTCTTGCATCAGCGTGGCGGAACACCGGAACCCAAAAACGTCAAACACCTAAGGTACCCACGGGAATTGATCCGGGCGCCACCCTTCTCCGGAGATTGAGAAAGCCACTCGGTATGTCGTCATTAGAATTTAGCTGTGGGTTAACAGATTAAATACATTTGCTGGCAGATACAAAGCTTGCTTCGAGACGGTCCTACCACCCCTTCTCTCTCAAGGAGTTAAGGGTATCGAGGACGGTCTCTTGAACGGGCCGATACTTGATTCCAAGCACTCTCTCTGCTTTCCCACCGAGAGCCGTGGGTTGGACGTTTCCTGTTCCTGGGTTGCCTCGAGGAACGTCATCGCGTCGTCCTAAAGCATGAGCAGCATCAACTTGTAGGGAAAATAGGAAACGGCCATCCCAGTCAAAATCCAGCAAAGGAGTCGTCTCAGCAAATGCTTACGAAGGGACTGAGGTGTGTATCCGGCTGCGTTGGTCCGTTCCATCAGTAACACGAATCGACACCTTCAGATGTGAAAAGATCGGGTCTTTACACACCTGCACTCGCAATAAACCTTTCACTCCCAGCCTCGGGTTTTTCTAGGGCGAGTGCATGAATTAAGGCGGTGTCTCTGACATCCACCATGTCCATGGGAGGGCCGGTCAACTTTCCCGCCGGGGTAGGGGGCTCATGGTGCGCAGTGTAATCGTGAAATAGCTGCATAGAGAAGTTGAGGGGCGCCAGCGAGTTCACTTCGTGAATGATTGGACCAAAGACCTGACCAAATTTTGGTTTGTCACCACAATGGGATCTAGACCTGGCCACACAAGGAGTACTTACGAACGAAGGTAAAACCGTCACTAAATCAAAATTAATACTGGCTTTGTTCTTTTCGACGAAATCCCAAGCTGCTCGTTCTGCTAACACCTTGCTCGCTCTGTACTTGTGAAGTCCTTCGGCGTCTTTCCCCTTGAGCTCGACTTCCCTCGGAGACACGTCATTCCAATCAGTCTGAAAGTCCCAAGTAGTTCTCATAAGAAGAGGTTTCATTGATTCCTATCATAACAAACAAACCTCGTCGAAAGTGGGCCAGCCAGCTTGAGGCTTCTCGTTCATGATGCTGGCCCTGGATGACGTAATCACAACCCGCCGAACGCTCGTACCGTGCCTTTTGACGCCACCTAAGATGCTCATAGTACCATTTACAGCCGGGCCAATGATCTCTGAGGAAGGGGATGTAATCGATTGAAAGTCGCTCCAGCAAAGCTTAGCCTTACCTTGAGGGTCACCGGCTGACATGCTCACGGGAGATGCAACATGGGCCACAGCATCGACTCCCACTACAGCCTCGTCGAACGCTCCGTTCTATGAATCCAAAGTCAGTATTGTAGCTTACCTCAGACCTTCACAGTGCAAACTTACCTTTCCAACATCTGGAACGATGACATAGGAGAACCGGTTTTCATACTGCTGAAATAATGTTTTGAGGTATTCTCCCCTCGGATCTGAACGGACTACGTAAATGAAGCAGGAGTGTGAAAACCCCCATTGCGAACTCGCCATATGCATCCTTCTTACCAGTTCCGATAACCGTGAAACCTCTCTCCAGGAGAGTTTTAGCGACCCAAGCCCCAATGAAGCCAGAAGCGCCGGTAACAAGGACTTTTGCAGGAGGAAGTACTTCTGGCATTGTAATATTGCTTGGGAATACCAAGCACGAAGGCTCACTCCGTACTGTATATTGGGTTAATAGTCAACCCTTAACCAAAGATCCACTCTCCCGCGGTTAGTGTGATATCTCGGAGTGACCGATCAACGGTCCACTTGCACCCGCACGTTGCTCTCAGCCAGAAATATTCGAGTGGCACACGATAGATGATGCATCTCTGCAGTAAAATAGGCTCTCATACAGCGCTTGTCATACTTCCCATCAGTTACCTGGTCCGAGCGCTTCTCCAATTGTAACAAGCCCTTCGGCCCCAACGTCGTACTCCTCGTTCTAGGCATAGACATACCTCGTTCGATAGGTGGATCTATATCAAGCCCAGCACCATCGGCTTTGGGAGTGAATACATGCAAATGAACACTGGTTGGCTTCCTGTGGTCTCTGTAAAGGGCCGATCCGTCGGGAGTCTGGTTCATGCCATGATGCGGGCCAAAGTCGCGTTTAGCGAGTCGCTGCTGACAATTGCAACCTTCAGCGTTTATAAGAGACACGCTACGCGCGGAGCTCTGAAACTGGGGGAGTCCACGGATTATCCTTGGGTTAACTAGGAGGCCGATTGTACTGCTACCCCCCAGAAGAAGTAGCTCCACCCTTACACCGGATAAATTATCATCCGCAAGCTTTCTTTGAAGAAGGCTCCAGAGATGTCCTCAGGTATTGATATCGCTTCTTGGATTCGAGGACGCTATAATCCTCCGAGAATGTCACAACCCCCCGAGACCGCAGTGAAATAGAGAAACAGAATATATCTAATGGGTATTTCACTGCTCTTTGGAACTGTCAACTTGCTATTATCAGCCTAAAAATACCCTTACGTTACTCACCCGGTCTAAACCCAAGCTAGATGCTTTACTTCTTTGACTATCGCTATCTAACGGTCCACAGCTATGAGACCATTGAACAAAACTGGCCTTGCGTTGCTGTGAGTGACATACCAGGAGTATTTCTCTACGGATTGACGAAAGCTTTCTCTGCTATTTCGACTGATCTCGGTGTCCTCTAACAGATTACTGGGGCGATGTCTGCATTCGCTCTTGTTATTGCGACTTTCACTGGCAACAGTCCCAGGCTCTCGTTAGAAGAACGTCCCCGCTCAAGCCCATCCGAGCTAACTCGTGGAGTTAATATTCACCATACAGCGTCTTCTGTTTCCCTGATCCCCCAGCCTCCTCGCCAGAATAGCGAATGGCATGTAGAACGTCGCCCTGTCATGAAGGGGGCCATCGTACCGTTTCTCGCAGGTCTCTTGGGCGTTGCGTTCGTTCGCATAATCTGTGAGAGCGACTCACGTGTTCAATAGTGCAGAAACACTAGCCAGGACATATGTGGCTCTGTTACCACTCGTTTGTAACCTTCTATCTGCTCACCACGTAGTCACTTTCCCATGACCATTGTTGTTTCTGCTCTCGTCTTGTTTCGTGGCCCAACGCGATCAATTATTATTTGCGACAAATATAGCTGCGTAGTAAAGTTCCCATATGAAAGGAGAAAAAAAGAAACGAGATGATCGCCACCTCGTTCGGGTAAGACAGCCTGAGACCTCCTCTCAGTGAATTGAGAAGCTTCGAGTGCCATCTAAAGCTCTCGGTAGCGCCGGTCTTTCTCCAGAGGAAGCCCGCTGAGAAGCAAATTCCCTAGATAAGAACTTGGGCTGCCCACCAAACTCCCGCAAGCTCTTGCACCAGCGTGGCAGAATGTCGGAACCCAGAAACGTCCGATACCTGAGGTTCCCACGAGAGTCGGGTTGGGCGCTTTACTACTTAGGAGCTCGAAAAACCGCTCGGCGTGTTGTCATTAAAATCTAGGAGGGGTTTACAAATTGACTACTTTTGGTGGCAGATTCAACGCTCGCTTCGAGACAGCCCTACCACCCCTTCTCTCTCAAGGAGTTCAGGGTATCGAGGACGGTCTCTTGAACGGGCCGATACTTGATTCCAAATGCTCTCTCTGCTTTCCCGCCGAGAGCCATGGGCTGGACAGTTCCTGTTCCTGGGTTGCCTCGAGGAACATCGTCACGTGGTCCGGAGGCATGAGCAGCATCAACTTGTAGGGCCAATAGAAAGCGGTTGGTTAGTTCGGAATTGGGCAAAAGAGTCGTTTTGAGCAAATACTTACGGAGAACCTGAGGCGTGAATCCGGCTAATTTGGTTAAGTTCCGTCAATAACACGAAAGCCACTCTCAGACTTGATAAAGTTGAGGCTTTACCGACCTGCACTCGCAATAAACCTTTCACTTCCAGCTTCAGGGGTCTCTAGCGCGAGTACATGAATCAGGGCGGTGTCTCTAACATCGACCATGTCCATGGGAGGGCCGGTCAACTTTCCCGCTGGAGTAGGGGGCTCATGATGTGTAGTATAATCGTGGAACTGCTGGATAGAGAGGTTGAGGGATGCCAGTGAAGTCACTTCGTGAATGATTGGGCCAAAGACCTGACAGAATGATGTGTAAGCACAAACGCCGAAAGCCCCGCCATTCAACGAGGACTTACGAACGACGGTAAAACCGTTACTAAGTCAAAACTGATACTGTCTTTGTTATTTTCGACAAAGTCCCAAGCTGCCCTTTCGGCTAGCACTTTGCTCGCTCTGTACTTGTGAATCGGTTCAGCGTCTTTCCCTCTGAGCTCGATTTCCCTCGGAGACACGTCATTCCAATCAGTCTGGGAGTTCCAAGTGTTTCGCATAAGAGAAACCGCCAAGGATTCTTATCATCACAAACACACCTCGTCGAAAGTAGGCCAGCCAGCTTGAGGTTTGTCGTTCACGATGCTGGCCTTGGAGGACGTAATCACCACCCGCCGAACGCTCGTACCGTGTGCCTTGACGCTTTCTAAGGTGCTTAGAGTACCACTTACAGCCGGACCAATGAGCTCTGATAAAGATGTCATCAATTGAAAAGTTGCTCCGCTAAAACCTTCCCCTCACCTTGAGGGTCTCCGGCTGAAAAGCTCACGGGAGATGCGACATGGGCCACAGCATCAACTCCCACCACAGCCTCGTCGAACGCTCCACGCTAAGGATTCAAAGTGAGCGATCCAACTTAACTCAGACCTTGACAGGGCAAACTAACCTTTCCGACATCTGGAACGAGGACATATGTGAATCGGTTTTCATATTGCTTAAACAGTGTTCTGAGGTATTCTCCCTTCAGATCTGAGCGTACTGTGCAGGAAAAAAGACAAGCATGAGACAACCTTCATGCGAATTGGCCATCCCTTCTGACCTGTTCCGACAACCGTGAACCCTCTCTCCAGGAGAGCTTTAGCGACCCAAGCCCCGATGAAGCCAGAGGCACCGGTAACAAGGACCTTTGCAGGAGGAAGGACTGCTGGCATTGCGATATTGTTTGGATATACCAAGTACAAAGGCTCGCTGTATATTCTATATATCACTCCTTGGGCGGCGACTGCTTCCTCATCGCCCGGGTACCAAGAATACCGGACTACCGTCGTGATGACAACATCGCCGCCTGATTAGACACCTTATTACTGAATTTAGTCATGGAGCAACGGCCACTATTATTGCCATTCAGATGTCAAACTCTATTCTGTGGTCGAAGCGGTGGAGGCTTAGTGGTCTGGCACATGTCCGGCGCGTGTCCTGGTCCAGGACATTACCAATCCGATCTTGTGTGATTGACCGAAAGCAAGTTACGCACCCCATGTTTGCGTACTAGTAGATAAACAACAATGGCGACGCCACAGTAACATTCTGGTGCCTGTAGGAGTGTAAAGCCGCCGCGGAACCCCTACAGATGCGGAAGCTTTATTGATGGTATCGCAACATAACTTGGAGTGGTATCACCTGCCAGCCTTCCGCTACGTATTATAGGTCCGTCGAGCTTCATGGTGATTATGTAAACAATAAAAAGTGTTTTCTGCCTCACCCAAAGCTGATCATCCAGAAAGTCTCCCACTAATGCTCCTACCTCGAGCATGTGAGCAGTATCGCACTCATCTAGGAGTAGGACTTATATGGACCTTGGGATTCTTCGATGGTAGTCTTTCTGGAACTTGAGGCGCTGTCGTTCCTGAATTTGTGCCTGATTCACACAGTTGGCCCCTCCAAGATCCCCGATCTCGCGGCCAAGGGCTATTCAACAGGTGACAAGAACTTCAGAGTCTATTGATCTTTAAGTGAATGCAATCTGTGACTATTCCTTAATCCAGCCAGCGAAGTCATTGATGGCCTTGAACTTCCTCTCCCTGGCAGCCAAGAGTCGTAAACGACCACCGCAGACACGAACATGGATCTACCCTCACAATGTCATGCATCGACGGCGCATTAGCAGCAGGATTGTGTACCATCCACCATGTGGCGCACGCAGTCTTGGCAATGAATTAGGCTCGTATCGAGATAGGCTGACGAACACGCGGTCCCACCGACCGGTGTGTGAAGCGTAAAGGCCTGTCCTTACCCAAACAAAAACCACTACTACCCTTTTGGGCCCCCACGATTTGAATTTGGTCTGGCAAGACTTTTCGGAGGAATAAGATATCATTGAAGACATGTCATCAGCGTGGACTTGGGACTGATGACCGGGAAATGCTTCTGCTGGTCAAGGTGGAGGGTTGAACGGAGAAGTAGAAGAACACACTGACCAGCAATCAGCTACCTTCGGGCCCCGCTTGTTACCAGATAGTCTTCTTGCTCTCATCGACAGCCTGACGTTCCCACGAGATGAAAGAGGCTTGCGTTAAACTCGACCCAACGAGGCACCAGCAGCTCAAGCACTCCGAAAGTTGCTGACGCTGTTCTCCCGCCCTTTCCTTTCTTGAGCTCTAGATGGCTCCTAGACTGCTTCAGTTCCAGATCCATTTTGCTCCACTCTGCTTCTGGCCGTGAATGGTGCGGATATCAGCCCTTCGGCCCGAACTTCCTGCTTTAGATGATCGGTATCCACCTTGCGACGCAAGTCAATGGCCATAAATGGCAAGTCTTACGGCGAATCTGTCGACTCCAAAGCTGGCAACAACAGCTCAAGAGTATGAAGCGCGCGGAAAGTCGCCTGAAAAGGCGCAGCTTCCGCAACTCAGTGGAGCGTCCCGTGTGTGGCCGGCGGCGTCGCAGCGACAGATGAACACACCCGAGGGTGGTCGGACTCAATGGATGGCTACTAAGTGACCAATGGCACCCGCAACACCTTCGAGAGCGACCCAGATGCTGAAAGCGTGTGTGTACGGGCCTCCGTAGGGCTGCTCGTCGTAAAGGATCGCGACCACCAATACATCGTACCCCGCTTTGGCCTACCTCCGCCCTACGCTCGAACATTCTTTGCGCCTGTTTCGAACATGATCGGTGATGTAACCGTGACTCTGATTCTCTTTGGAATTTCCAATGGCTGGCAAACCTCAAGCATTCCTCACGGTCAGCGCGGGCGTCGGGTGACTTTACTTAACAACATGTTTCGATCCCCTCCTACAGTCAGACTAGTACGTCCAGAAGAGCTGATGGTGATGGTATGTCTGTCAATTTTGCAGTCTTTATAAAGTGGGATTCTAAGCTTGGGAGAATGTCCTTGGTCAGGAGCTCCGGATCCTCTCGACTGTACCTGTCATCTATCCACAATCCGCTCAAAGTCCCTCCATTATGTATTTACCAAGTATTTTCAACGAGGTCTGTGCGAGCCTTCAACTGCATAGGGGGCCTTGGAGGGCTGACTTGTTCTTATCAGACCTCCGAGTCTGGGCGAACGCAGGTTACCAACGTTGGCATGGCCGGTCCCAATGAGAGCACCCCGATCCCTCATGTGAGCATCATTTTACACTGCGCGCACGTATAAATGCAGCGAGTAACGTTGTGGTTCAGGATTCCGCTGCCTTTGGAATGATGGATCCCCTCTGGACATTGACGCCGACGATCGTCTTTGCCCGTAACTTCGTATTACTTTCTGTCGCCACGGGTTCTCTTTTTATTCTTTCCACTTATCTCTGGCACTCTCGAATCGCAACCCGAAAGCCAACCGACCTCAGTTCCCTAACTTCACGGCCTCACACCACGTCGCCAGTCGTGGAAACCCCCCGACGCGTAGAGACTCATCGTGCTCTTGATGGGAACAGTGTATTTACTTTGGAGATCGTTATCGTCTTGTTGGGCGTATATATGTTGGCGAGGTTATAATATACGCTTTGCTCGTTGCGTGTTGACGTTTGCGCAAGATTTGAGAAGTCTATATCATGGATTTCGTTTCAGGTGAGAGCTTGTTTCAGGATGTTATATGACACACCGATTTGGGATATTCCGCCAATCGCCAATTGATGATCTTCTCGTTCGTTTACACATTGGGCTTTTCGGATCAGCCAAAAATGGTAGGCCGACCGAAACCGCCAGCACCCACGTGGCTAGGCTGGTTATGGTGCTCTCCGTACCTCCACCGCACAGGCCCCTCACTAAGTAGACGATCTGCAAAATGACGTTGGGCCTTATAGGCAAACATGCTGATTCAAGACCAACGATCAAATTTGCTTTTTTGAAGGTCCGAAAAGTTGGGGTCCGGCCCGGGTTTTCCGAGCTCCGGTGACGTCTCCAAAGGATAGCAAAAAGCAGTCCTGGCAGCAAATCGATTGCGCAACCGACTTTCGGAGTGATTTTGGCCCTCAATCTGACAATGGGAGTTATTCACATGGTATGCGGTCCTCGTACTTGTTCTATTTGGAATGGGTCTGGACCCAGGCCCCGACTGTTTTGCTTTGCTCATAAGGCCTTGAGGCCGCCGAGACGGTCTAGACTCTCTGCAGAAAGACAACAGAGGACACTGGGGCATCGCTACCTCCTCGTTGGATATGTGAGATTTTGCTTGACCAATCAAATTGCTTTGCTGTGATGGCTTGGGAACCAACAGGCGTGGGCAATTGCTTCGTAGCCAGGCCATACAGGCCCAAGGTGGCCTTTGCCCCCTTGCGTATAGTGCCATTGTCCCCGTTTTCTCGCCCACAAAGTGTTGAACACTTCCTTAAAGGGCAAGAATGTCTACATTCTGTGGGCCTTTGACACGATGCCGTGCTTTTGCTTCCTTCAACAGACATCAGCAGCTGCTTTATCATTCTCTGTGGAAAGGTCGGGCCTAGGCCACCAGCGTATCGGCGGATGTATGTCAAGGCTCGAACGCGCGTACCTATGCAAAATGCATAAAAGATATAGTGAACTTTGTGCCAGGCTCACAGAAGGTTTTGCTCTACTATCTCGGCGCGTCAGGACCGCCGACGGTCGTAAAATTGCAATGCTTGGGCGAATCAGGAACACGCGTATTCTAGCTGCGCCTTCCTCTCTGTCCGAGACCTTACCATTTGCTCCTACTCCCGAGCCTAGGCCTCATGCCACTGTCAAAAGGACGGTGCCGCTATGCAAGAGAGCTATAAGTTTGACGGCCTCGCTGAAGGGCCAACCGTTGCACCCCCACCACTCCTCATCTTCATCCCCTACGTCGGATTCCTCAACCCGAACGCGCATTTTCCCCTCCTCTCTACTCGACTTCTCTCTGCCTCTGATGAACTCGCTCTCGAATTACTCCGAGGTGAGACTCCTGACACACCGTCATCGTGGCAAAGTCTCGAGCACCAGCCCCCTTGCAGGCCATGCAAACCCCTCCATTGAACCCAAGGACCGGTTCCGGGTGGTATCACGTACTAATAGCAGTATGTTACGCCGTACCTCCCGTTACATGAATGCATGAACTTACCCATCGTCCATTTTAGCCTCTCCTCGTTTCGGGAATTTTCTTCATAACTTGGCTCGTTTCGCCGGCCAACCTGCCCTCCGTCGCTCTCACGAGCACCACCGCTTTGACTTTTCTTACTCTTCTCGTCCAGACCGCTTCTTTCCTTTCCGACGACCAATACCGGCTGGGTTACAGCAACCTGTCGGGCGCTCTTGGTGGTACGCACACCTCTGCCACCATTGTTCTCGTACCATCCCCACAGCACAGCGGGTCGCGGGATTTGTTTCTCTCAGAGCTCACGCTCACTGGATTTGGTCTTTCCATACTCTTTATTTCACTCTCGACTGTTATCTTTTTGTTTGCGGAATGGTTCATGCGTCAGCCGTACCAGCAGTCAATGGCAACATTTCGAGATTTGCTCTCCTCGTCCTGGTTTACCATGTATTGTCTTTTTCACTAAGGTTTCATGGAGCGTGTACTTTAGGGGCTATCGTGCTAGACTTCGTAAATATTCTCGTCATATTATTTGCGTATTCGTTTGAGTCGATGGATCCTCCCACTATCGCCCGAAGAATTGGCCAGAGGGAAGAAAACTTATAAAGAACGGCACAAAAGGCGGGCAAGAATGAAGGGCCTAGGATAGCAAAAGGACTGCTGTGCCATCGGAGGTCTCTAAACTCGCAGCAAAGGGCGAGCCGACTACGGCAGCTGCAGTGATCCAACACTGCACGCCGGCTAAACGACGACCACGTGCCCTAATTTGCTCTTGTTGCTAGCCAACCTCTTTTCATCCCCAAGGCTCCTGGCATCAATAAAGTTAGGCCTTACAAGCAGGAGGACGATGTCCAGAGTGAAGGCATTTGCTCTCCAATTGCTGCGCAGGTCGAGATGCCGAGACGTTGTGACTCACACATACAGCAAAAACTTCTTGGTTACTTGGTTACAAATGTGCAAATCCGCCACACCACACGCTCCCAGGCCTGCAAACCTACGCAATGACATCCGTTAGCAATCTATATGACGTATTATTGGTGGAATGGCCTAGGCCTCGAAGCAGGGCATTTTCGGCCGGTCTACTAGACCATTACACGTCAGTTTGACTGGATGGATGGGACGGTCGTTCCTCTACTCTCTCCCATACGCAGAAGTAGTTCTCATTCGGCCAATCAGATTCCCCGACACCAAGAATGAGTTAAAAAGATGTTGTATGTGCGAACTGCATGTCAGGTTGAGTCCTGACGGCCTGGACCGGCCCTCTCGTCTTCTGGCACGATCTTTCGCTGACAATCCTGATCATCAAAATACCTCATAGATCCTTAAGTGGAAATAGTGCGTAGATGGTGCGGAACCATGACACGATGCAGTGCTTGCTGCCGACCTAAATCAAGACTGAGAAACCTGAGATCGTTCTTCATCGAACTCCAAGGCCTAGCCCATTGCCAAATGGGTATACCTGCGAGGCGTCTCTATCTAAAAAGTATATTTTAACAAACCTAACTTTGTACAAAATAGTAAGGCCTCTCTGCCTTCTCAAATCCGCCGATGCTCGGCACGCCGTTCACATCAGATTCAGTTGCGCTTTCCTCGGTTAAAGTCGCCAGTTGCTCCTAAACCAGAGCCTAGATCTCAGAACGCGTTATCAAGTCGGCTCCGACACTGAATAGAGCGATGAGCTTCTGGGCCTCATTGCAAGCCCTCCAGCTGACACAGTGTTGCATGTTTTCCGCTCTTCTCGCTCCGCGGATTGCAGGCGCTCCCCGTCTCCTATCTCTCTCTTCGAGTGACGAACTCTTTACGGGCTTCCCCCGGGTGAGACTTTTCACCTGTTGCAGACGTTTCACTGACTGATTCATAGGTTTGGAACCATAGCGACAGCCAATCACTTACGTAATACACATACGATTACTCTGCACCCCGATTTTCCCGTCGATCCACAACATCCTGCTTTCTCCCATCACCTCCCGCGAACGCGGAAAATGGCACGTCATACCACTAGAGCGGGAGCTTCCCTAATGTGTGAAATACCAAACCAGATCCAGGGCCCCGAGAAGGCATGAAGACGGACATGGGCTGATTGTAATTGGGCTCGTACAGTTCCCGAGGTCCAAACGAATATTTTGGGAGTGAGAGACAGAGCAAGGATAAAGAAAAGGTTAGACTGTCATAGATAATCATTTAAATCGTTCTTCCAACATTAGGGTCGATGTTAGTTCCGCTGAGACACAATGGAAGTGATGCGAAATGTTGGGGTACGCCTCAGAATATGGGGGCCCTTTCTTGCCACCTCCTGCTGAGCCTTTCAATCTCTCTTTTCGTGTTTTCGAGCATGCTTCTCCTCTCTCTTAGCATGCTTTGCCTCTTTTCTAGCATGCTTTTCTTCTCTCCTCTCGTGCTTGTGGGCACGCTTTTCCGCGCGCTTGGCCCGCTTCATGGCGCTTCTTGAAGAAGACGAGGAGGACGAGCTGCTTGCAGACTCTGAGTCTGAGTCGACTGGAAGACCGCGCGTCTTGGAGGACTGGACGTCGTTCACAGGATAATCCCAAGTAGAGCGAGGAGGGTCAGCCTTGGTATCAATCTGGGTGAAAGAGCTAAGGGATGAG
This sequence comes from Tulasnella sp. UAMH 9824, assembly GCA_019633595.1. Lineage (NCBI taxonomy): Eukaryota > Fungi > Basidiomycota > Agaricomycetes > Cantharellales > Tulasnellaceae > Tulasnella > Tulasnella sp. UAMH 9824. Next base: position 45,951 of record WSUI01000081.1, read on the forward strand.
CTCCGAGCGACGGTTTGGAGTTCAGTTGCCGCTTACGAAGAAGTAACGCTTGTAATTCGGATCCCATTGGCGAGTCCATCCTTCGGGCAATGGGCGGTTATCTTGCTCAGGCGTGAAATTAGGGGCAGCTTTGACGTCGTTGAGCGGGTGCATGTGCGGATAGCTAGATGACAGAGTGCTTTGAAGCTTGGAGAAATGGACTACTGAGATAAAATGAGCCATAGGGAGCGGAGGGTCCTATATACATAGCTAGTGGGGTCGCTCGGTAAGGTCCCCACTCGGTACGTCATCGACCCTGAAACAGTGCTAACAGGCTCTCGCGGTTTGCTACGATGCCAAGACCCTCTCAGCACAGACGATAGAATAAACTTCATGAATTAATCATTCTACCCATTAGTGTCTTCGCAACCCTCTCGTTGATGAACTCGGCGGACATCGTCATTGTTGCCGTCATCGGTGCTGGAGCCCCGTGCACGAACATGTTTGCTTCACACTGAAATTTCACGTTCATCTCTCGGTTCTAGCGTCAAGGGTTGGAATTATTGTCGTGGCGTTGTAATTATTTCCGTGTTCGTTTGGGTTTACGCTTCGACACACCGTCACACTGTCGCACGAGAGTTGCAAGGGTAAGTTTGGCAGGTTTGTATAAGACTACAATATTACAAGAGAGCTTTATAAATACAACGGTTCTTAGTGTAATCAAGATGGCGCGATTACGCGACAGTGATGCGATGGGTTTGAGTTTGAAGCTTAGGCACCTCCAAGGTCAGAATGCCGTTCTCCAAGCGGGCAGCGACCTTCTGAGCGTCGACTGGCTTTGGAAGCCAGATCTTGCGTTCGAACGAAGAGCGGGTTGACCAGCGCGGCTGAGTCTGGGGCGCTTTATTTGTTTTCGTCGTCTCCGTTGAGGTACCTGGAAGGTCGGGGGCTGTGGTCAGCACCGTGGCTGGGGGTACATCAGGATGGTCGATATCCATACCCTCAGCGGTAGTTGGCTTGTCACCAGATGCTTCCTCGCTGGCTTGCGACTCAGTCGCGACCTTCGGCTCTTCTGCCTCCTTCGCCTTCTCATCAGTCACCTCTTCAGATGACGAGAAAGTATTTCCTTTGATCGTCACGCTCCGACCATTGTCGCCGATGCTGACGTCCAAGTTTTCCTTCGAAACACCTGGCACTTCCGCTCCAATGACGTATTTGTCTGCTTCATCATTTAAGTGGACGTGAGGCGTGCGGGTGATCTTGTTCCACGGGGAGACTTGGGCATTGGAGTTGCTGGTTTGGTAATTGTGGCGTTGCGGAACAACGGAGAAGGGATCGGCAAAGAAGGGGTCGTCGAGCATTTGGAGGACGGGGCGGAATTCGTTGAAGAGTGTGCGGGTGAGAGACATTGTTACTTTTAGATGAAGGTGTTCGTTAAGTTAGAGTTGAGTGCTTGCTGGATATATAGTAGAGTGCTTTGGGTACGATGATCGGGTTGCTGTTGGTGAGGAGAGGGACATGGTGTACGATCCTTTTATACCCTTGGTCGGACGTCGAGCAAAACAGCGAGGAGCTTTCGAGAGATGTCTTTGAACGTGATGAATCCAGTTGGGCGGGGCGTGCTCGTGAGCTATCCAGACCGTGCGAGACGGTTCCAGCAATTTCGCCCACGTTCGACTAAGAACACAAACTCGCTGCTCGCATGGTTGGCCCCTTTCTCCTTCTCCGAGTGATGAGCTCTGTCTCGACTTCCCTTGAAGTGACATTCTTCATACGAATATATTCTCTGTTTTCCCCAGTTCGCGTGTTGAGTACGGCTTCGATTGATTGGCGCGTTTCGCCGGCCGATTTTGCCCCATAATGGCGCTCACGGCTACCGTGGCCTTTTTTTCGTGCTTGTTGTCTTTACATGTAATGCTTCCTTCCTTATTACGACCAGCATATGCCCATATCCTCGTTCAGGTCAACCTGCATGTGTTCTTTGGGCAGTCACTCGCTAATAACATTGCAATATTGTCGCTATTACCCCCACACAACACACCAGGGAGGCACTCTCCGTCGAAGCTTACGCTATTGGCAAAATTCCAATTATACTCTTCATCTTTTAATTGTTATGTTTATGTTCGCGAAATGGCTCAAATATTCACATGGGTTTAGGCTTCATCACACGGTTGTCGGAGAGTTGCACGCACAGAGGAAGAATAGACAGATTTGTATAACATTACGGGATTACAAAGAGCGTATCGATACAATGGTCCGTAGTAAAGTCATTTTTGTCCGTTTATGCAACGGTGATGCGATGGGTCTGAGTTTGGAGCTTAGGCACCTCCAAGGTCAGAATGCCGTTCTCCAGACGGGCAGCGACCTTCTGAGCGTCGACCGGCTTTGGAAGCCAAATCTTGCGTTCGAACGAAGAGCGTGTTGACCAGCGCGGCTGAGTCTGAGGGTGTTTCTTTGTGTCCGTCGTCTCCGTTGAGCTAGCTGGAAGTTTGGGAGTTTTCGTCGGCACCGTGGCGGGGGAGGCATAGGACTGGTTGGGATCCGTACCTTCAACGGTAGCTGGCTTGTCTGCGGATGCTTCCTCGCTGGCTTGCGACTCAGTCGCGACCTTTGGCTCTTCAGTCTCCTTCGCCTTCTCCTCAGTCACGTCTTCAAATGACGAGAACGTGTTTCCCTTGATCGTCACGCTGCGACCGTTGTCGCCAATGCTGACGTCCAAGTTCTCCTTGGGAACACCGGGCACTTCCGCTTCGATGACGAACTTGTCTGCTTCGTCGCTCAAGTGGACGTGAGGCGTGCGAGTGATCTTGCTCCATGGAGAATCGGTGTTGTTGACTTGGGAATTGTGGCGCTGTGGCACGATGGAGAATGGGCCGGCGAAGAACGGGTCGTCGAGCATGTGCAGGACGGGGCGGAATTCGTTGAAGAGGGCACGAGTGAGAGACATTGTGAATTTAGGTGAAAGTGGTTGTGAGACTAGAGTCGAGTGGTTGTTGGATAGCAGAGTGTATTGGTGAGGAGAGGGACATTGTCTGCAATCCTTTTATACCCTTGCTCTGACGTCGACGGGAACAGCGACGAGCTTTCGAGAGACATCTTGGAAAGAAATGGAACCTGATTGGTCGAGTGACGAAGAGGCCGGTGTGCTGGAGAACTTTCCGGGCCGTGCGGAGACGGTTCGAGCAATTTCACGCACGTCCCCGCAAGTCGTATCTTGGAAATCTGCGGCAAGAGATTGAGCGAGATCTCCCAAGGGCACGCGCCTATTAGTCATCGAGGCCTTGGGAGATTTGCCCTCGGCCGTTGTGGGCAAGTTGCTCCGTCCAAGAAATAAGCTCGACGGGGGTCACGCAGGGGCACGCCTTGCCCTTCCCATAGATGTCATCGGATGAGAGTCACGGGAAGTAAATGACCTACAGGCTTGCGTGCTGGAAGCAGCGTGTCCGATATGTAGGCCACGTTCCCGTTCACGGGAGGGCGCTGGGTTCATTGAGCGACAGCGTCGCGGTTCCGCAGGGTGCAAGGTGGTGGCTATGACAATGGTCCAGATTGGAATGGGATCAATCTTGGCAGTGGACATGGGGAGGGGGGGACATCGTTGAGCCTGCTGTGGAATGACGAGCAGCTGCTGGTTGTGTCTTGTATCTGTGGTCCGAAAAATTTGGGCCTGCAGGACAAGGTGAGATGGGGTAAATGAGTAGCGGGGGGTTGTTGTTGTCTTTAGCCGCGCACCTGAACGTAAATCCTCCCAAATCTTTCCTTCGCCACATCCTCTCTCTACTAAAATGCAGCACGCTTCTGCCATAGGCAGCCCCCAACCACTACACCGCTCGACAATGAAGCGCGGAGCCACCATGGAGACAGTGGCCACCGGCCACACCGACAGGGCAGCGTGGGACCTCGCAGCGGGCTATTCTGAAAGCAATAATCCTCGCAATCCGGCGCTGGCCCTCGCTCAGGTCCTCAAGGCGTCCGCACGGGGAAAACACCTTCCAAGGCCACCATCTACAGAGGAGGCAGACACGCCTGGCACTGCGTCATCCGCAAATTCGATTTCGGGATCCGCTTCCACATCGGTGCGTCCTTCTGACGTTGTCCCCCCCACCGCTCGCCACACCGGCTGACGCTCTTTTTTTCTTCTTCCGGCGACCACAGCACCAACAGCACCAACGACAAGAGGAGGAACCTCCGTTAACCCCACAGACAGCGTCCAGCTCGGCGTCAGCACATACTCCCGCGGGCCAGCCAGCGGCATCGGCGTCATCGCCATTCTCGTCCCTACAGCGGAAATTCTCAAAACGACGATCCGACAAGCAAAACCCGTCCCCACCACCAGCTTCCGCCTCAGCACCCTTCTTCAGCAGTCTATCACGCAAGCTCTCACGCTCGCAGTCTCAAGCCGAAGTGCCCGCTTTCGCGACCCACTCTCGGTCAAGATCCCAAGCGCAACCCTCAAAACTCGCCGAGGCCCTATCTAACCAGAGTTTGTGTACGAACCCTTTGTCTACTGTTGATCCAGCAGCAGCTACAACCCTTGCATCCTCTTTTACAGCTGGCCCGTTCTTCCACCACGCCAGAACACAATCCACTACCAGGAGGCACCAAGAGCCGGCAGCACAACCCTTCGTTGTCGACCAGTTCGGTATCCTGCAACAGCAGCCGTTAGTTTACTCTCGAAGCGAGCCGGCGTCCACAGCGTCATCCCTTCACTCAAAATCCCGGTCACGAGCTCATAAACCTAATCCGGAGCGCCTCGCCACGACCGACTTCGGACTTCTCCCCCGCTCCGAATCCCCAGAACGCCTCGACCTCAATTTCTCCACTTCCTCTTCGCCCTTTGGGTCTCTTTCGAGGCAGTTCTCTCGCACAAAACACGCACCGCCCCTCTCACCTACGCCGCAGTCCCCAGCATCCCCAACCGCAACATCCCCGCTCGGTGCTTTAAAAAGGTCGCTTTCTCGCTCGCGCACCCAGCGAGACGAGAACTACCCTCCTACCACCCCCGTCGCGTCGACATCGGATCCGTCCCGCAGAGGTCGTTCCAGCCGGCCACCTTCACCGACTTCACCTAATCGCCCGTCAGCGCTCCACCAGCCTCTATCACCATCGACCTCGAAATCTCCGTTCGGGTCGTTAAGACGGAAGCTCTCGGTCTCGCAGCAAAAGCCACCTGAACTCCCGCCGGTCATCTCAGCGCCGTTCACCGGTCTTCGAGCGGACGATTTTTTACCGCCGTCAGACGCTCCTCCGTCTCCCAGGACCGCGCTTCAGCGGACCTTAGCCGGTGCACACTCGCCGCTCCGGAAAGCCTCGCCGCCTCCGACTCCGCCCCCCGATCCCGAGCCGGAAGAAGACTTTGTCGTCGTCCCGCAAGACGGACCCGAAGAACCGCCTACGCCGATCTCTGGCACGTTCGGAACGCTCAAGAGATCGCTTTCGCGCTCGTCTTGGAAGTCGTACTCCCGCCCGCCAACACCGCAACAGGAAACTTCCTCCGCTTTCGGAACTCTCAAACGCTCGCTCTCCAGGTCTAGCTCACGTAGTAGAGCCCCGACTCCAGACTTCCTCCGCGACGACCCCGGGCTACCGAAAAGACCGCCTTCACCCGCGACCTTACAGCGCACTTTAACCAACTCGATCTCCCCGCTCATCGCGCTCGTAGGAGACTCCTCCCGCCGCATCAGACGAACCACCACCCGCCGCGCAGACCTCCGAGCTCAAGCTGCGGCTGCGAACAACTTCGGTGCCGGCGACGTTACAGAGCCCCCAACACCCTCCGAGCCCTTATCCGAAGTCAACACCAGCAAACAACCGCACACACTCGAAGGCGAACTTCTTCCCGCGGTTGAACTTTCCCCACCACTCAAGTTCTTCCCTGAACTCCTCACCACCGACGAACCGGAGGACCTCGAGGACGCCGTACTACCAGAAACAGAAACAGCGACCACACGCTCGGTAAACGAAAAGCCACTGCCCGAGATGCCGAGTCAATCGATTATGTCCACGGAGGACAAAGCGAAAGTCAAGTCCGCTATCCCCGAGGGTTCGGGCAAGATCCTCTACGCCACACCTGCGCGGATCTACTACGCCCATCCGGATCCAAGCAGATGGACTTACGTCGGGCAAGAAGGTGCTGTCGCCCTCGTAGCGGACAAGATTAAAGGAGGGTTTTGGTTTAGGATGATCGATTTGAAGGTAAGGGGTTGGCCTTTTTGCAGTGACTCGGATCATGTCGGGAGACTGACCCTTTTTTTTCTGAAATAGGGCACGAGAGGTGTAACTTGGGAACATGAACTCTACGACGACTTTACATACTATCAAGATCGGCCGTTCTTCCATTCGTTCCCAGGCGACGTGAGTTTGATCGATGCACCACAACCCGAGCGTTCGATTGACGTCATTCTCTCTTTCTAGTCCTGCATGATTGGATTCGTTTTTGCCGACGAGAGAGATGCCAACGCGTTCTACAAAAAGTTCAACGGTCGGGCTAAATACGCCTCCAAGTCGTCCAAGTCCAAAGATAAGGAGAACGTGCCCGCCAAGACCGTCAAGAAGAAAGGAGGCAAGCCTGGCAAGATCGACAAGAGCATGATCAGCGCCCCTTCCAACTTCAAGCACGTCGCGCACATGGGCTGGTCCGAAGACACGGGCTTCAGTTCGAGAGGCGTCGACGAGAGCTGGAACAATTTGGTCGGAGGCCTTGAGCGGTTCGGCATCACCGAGAAGCAGCTCAAGGGCAACGAAGAGTTCATCCAGCAGTTTGTCGAGAAGGCTAAAGCGGAGGGTTTGGACGCTGCGAACAAGGCGTACGGCGTGCCCGGTGCCGGAGAAGGTATCTCGAAGCCGATCGTTCCCGCTCAGGCGCCTCCACCAGCCTCTCCGGCTACGAGCAAGGTATGAAAACAAGTTGATTATGATTTCAGTGAACCCTTGTTAACCCAACACTATTCTTAGGCAAAGAAGAAGCCCCCTCCACCACCCGTCAGACCACGCGGACATGGCAAGTCGGAATCCCTCGCCTCGATAGACTCGCCGGCGCCTCCGCCGTCTGCTCCCCCAGTCGTGCAACATCCAGTCGTTCACCATCCAATCACTCCTGCCGCTGCCCCTCCACCACCACCACCACCGGCACCTCGAACAGTTCCGCCTCCAGCAGCACCCACTCCTCCACCCCCACCACCTCCTCCAGCTCGAGGCGCACCGGCTGGACCTCCGCCTCCACCACCTCCCGCACCAAGGGTGCAACCACCTCCAGTCAGCGTTCCTCCTCCGCCTCCACCTCCTCCCATCCGAGGACCAGCTCCGCCACCACCACCGCCACCGCCGCCACCAGCACCAACAACTGCTCCTCCCCCACCTCCCCCGCCGCCGCCACCACCTGCAGGAGGACTTCCGCCGCCCCCACCCCCTCCACCTCCAGCCCCCGTCGCAGGAGGAGGTCCCCCACTGCCAGCGGTTTCGTCGGACCGTGCAAATCTGTTGGCTTCCATCCAGGGCAAGGGCATCCACACGCTCAAAAAGGTTCGTCCCAAGTTTAGCCATGAATAGCAAACACGGCATTGAACTGACCTTGTTTGTTTCTTTCCCTTCTAGACCGACGGACCCGCACCTCGCGGTACCACTGACGATTCCTCTGGTCCGTCGAGCTCCACTGGGGCCGCCGTCGCCGCAGGTGCTGCTGGTGCTGCTGCCGGCGCCGCTGCCGCAGGTGCTCTTGGTGGAGGAGGAGACTTGGCTAGCGCCTTGGCTGCTGCTTTGAACCAGAGGAACAAGAACTTGGGCGGTGACAGCGACGACGAGGAAGATGATGACGACGAGTGGGACTAGAGGCCCCCCCCCGGGACATGAAGTCTTTTCCCCCCTGTGTTTCTCTCTCTCTGTCTCTTCATTTCATTCACTGCTGTAGATGATGTATTACACTACGCGATTTCTAGATGTACATACCCTGTCCTGACTTGATGTCGAATCTAGTTTTACCTGTCGTTTGTTCTTATCCTGTCACCGGGACTGTCCGCAAAACACCCCCTGTCAGTATCAACCGACTCCTCCCCATCCTGAGGTCACTCCCGACCAGGATAGAAAGCCATTTATCTGCTTCTGGTACTCTACTATGGCCTTAGAGCTTGAGTAAAACCTCGGCTGCTGTTCATGTTGAATTTCGTCACCTCTGCGAATGTCCTCACGATGGGCCCCGTAGCTTTCACGATTCAAACCCGGACCTACCATTCAAACGACTGTTTTAGATGTGACATCGCCCATGTCGAACACTGTTGCATTATGCAATTCTCCCGTTCTCTTGGAGTGACGCTGTGGCCTCCCGAATCGGTGGTCGAAAATTCTGGAAGAACCCGGAACCACCGTCTAGGCGCAAAACGGACCCTCCAGGTCACCAGCCTCTTAATGACGATTATCGAACCTAGGCTCCACTCTTTCGGTGAGCATTCTCGAAAGCTCGACTCTCGCGACTTGATGGTATAAATATTGGTCCTCCGTTGGGGGGCAAACCATTCCTCAAACACACAAAAGTACTCAACAACTGTCGACTCTAATTTCCAAAGCACCCTTATC
>WSUI01000081.1:55109-71035 GCA_019633595.1 Tulasnella sp. UAMH 9824
AGCTCAGGCTCACCGTATCACAGTTGCCTAAATACACCACTCCCTTGTTCTCGCTAACCCCTATCATTTGTAATTACTTCCATTGTATACAAGCTGGAGTAATTAAAATCAATCTTACCGGTTAGATGGCTTGAGAGTGTTGTTTTTTTTTTTGATAGAGAAGGCGAAGTTCTGAGCATCAATCCCAAGAGCAGGCTCTAAGGCAGTTTATTTAGAATGATGAGTAGCCCTATGTTCTCCAGACATAGTACCCCGCATACTGGCAGGTACCGTTCTCAAGATGAAATACGTCTTTCGCGGATGCTTGGATTAGTGTGCTGCTGGTGTTCCTCCTCGGGCTCAGAAGGGTGCCCACCGCGATGTCCCTCAGTCGGGCAATAGCGTTCGCTGGTAGGTGGCACAGTCGGAGATAGGGTCGGAGGATATGGTGTTCACGATCAGTAGAAACGCGTCTATATGCTGCTGTCCACCAGGCTAAGGCGTTTGGCACGCTTGCCCAAGTTTGCTTGCTCATTGAACCGCCACCAACCAGCCCAGCTCCCCGTCCACCATGTCAATCACAAGGCTCCCCGCCGAACTAATCATTCGGATTCTTTGCTATACTCCAATCCAAACCATTATAGCACTTTCACTCACTTCAGCCGCGTTCTACAACTTGGTCTCTGCTAATGAAAACGCGATCTACCAAGCAGCCGCCAAGTTTCATGGCTTCGACGGAACCCCTCGGGCATCTGGTGCAACACAGCCCCCTAAGCACGAGAATAAAGAATGTGGAATGCCCGGATGGCTAGATGACGCATGCTCTTGGAAAGAACTTTGTGTGTTTTCGGAATTCACGTCTTCGTAATGACTCATTAACCATGATCCTAAGGTCGACGACATTTTCTACTAGGATATTCGTGGAGCGGTAAACTAGGAGACTGCGAGCTACCGCTTAAGTTTCTCTGGCCCTCGGTGTTACCAAATGTTCACCAGTTTGTCATCGATCGTCTCGAAGGAACCGCCATTTGTTCAAGCAACGCCGGCGGACTAATCGCGGTAGCCATCGATGCGGGAGAGAAGCTATGGCAACTTCCAACGGTCAGAGTCCGCTTCTATTTCGCCATTTTTGATGTAGCAACTCATGGGTGTTCAGGATTATGTCGCCCGCTATGCACATATCGAGCATGACCGTGGGTTTCTTGTTTTCGCCCGAGGCAATGATCACTTGGAACTGTGGCGGCGCTCAGCCGACCATTTCAATCCCGAGTCACACCTCCCAAGCTGGCCTCACCCAAGTCAGACTGCGGTTTCGCCATACAAGGTTGCTGCACCCGCGGTTTACCCTCTTCTCTCGACGGAGTCACCGGACGGAGATGGCTCCAAACCCGAGCTGTCAAGTCCTCTTCGAGGCTTGTACCTTCCGTTGCCCTGCTTCCGGTTCCAACCAGAGCAAGAGTGTTTCGGTTGGCCCATCATTATCTTATTGCAGCAGACGAGACGAGACACAAGGCATATGTCTGGGACGTCACGCACGCTGCTCTCATCCGAACAGTAGACATCTCCCTGCCATCTCTCAGAATTCTTGATCGTATCTATTGCATCGACGCGACGGAGAATTTGGTTGTCATCTGCTGGCGGAGAGCGCTCGCAGTTTACCGGGGGCTAATTGATGACGAATCCATTGGAACACCCCCAGAGGTCATTTTTTCTATGAGCTGGGAACGCGAGCAACCAACAGAGGTCGGGTTTATATCTGATATATATTCAGTGGAGACATCACCTTCCGAACCTCCCCAGATAAACCTGCCCAAGGAGAGAACTACCACAGTCCAGCGTCGTGCGGTTAAAAGGCGTGAAGCGATGGAATGTGAGTTGGACCGGTACAGCGCGGCCCCCTAATCTCCAAAAGGACAAGATCTCGTAGTAGTAACTTATCAAGGTTCCCTACTTTACATACCGGAATTTGCATCAAGAAGTAATGAAGTACGACCCATACGGCAGCCATTTTGGATGAAGTTTGGAATCTGTCTCTCGGCGGCGCGGGCCCCAGGCTTAGCATTCGATGGAGACCGAATCCTGCTCGCTATAGTGAGTCACCATCGTTTGCCGTTATTTCTTAAACGGTAAAGAGAGTTTGCCATGGAATTGCACTCCTAGGACTCAGGGATATGCAGCATTGCTGTCAAAGACCCAAGATACAACTACTGCTCCCGCCTTCACCAAATCCCTGAGGTCTTCCACATCACGAGGATCAATTCGTCTGCCCGCATATTTGGGGTGACACGAGATGACAGATCAAATTTCGAAATATATAATGGAGCCGTATGGTTTACTCATCCTGCACCTCGAGGTAAGTGTAATCCATCTTCCTCCATCCTTCCTGTAATCTTTGCTGTTGGTGGTGACGAGTCTTCTGTTGACAGACCTAGACTTCGCTGCAAGTCACCTAGCTACTGTTGATCTAACCGCCGCAATTCCTCGATGAATGCCAACTATTCTTCGGGGAAAAATATCTTAGCGAACAATGCTTGCCAAAGAAGGCGTGCGGTTCTTAGACTGAAAGTGGATGTTACTCGAGGCCAAATTTGACGACCGGCTACGATTCACTCGAAAGAAGGGTTCAAGCAGTATTACGAGAAAGATATATTGCGCCCGACCAGAATTGCCATTTTCGATGTCCCTCCGAAGGTCTGGCGGCTATCCACGATGAGTCCTTGGGCGCTTAAGAAGACTGCGTAGAAACGAACACGGACATCTGAGTCAGCAGCCCCATCGATCTCCGCCCGGTCGATATCAGAACAGTCTAACCCTCTCTCCTTCACCCACCCCTACTCGTTTTCCTCCACCACACTCCTCTAACCACCCCGTCTCACTTGAACACACTCCAATGGCCGATCAACTCGTGAGTTTCGACCGTCTTGCAAGCTGGGAGAGCGTGATTCTGATGGCAGTGCTCTCCTCGAACCCACTTCATCTCGGCGGAATGCCCTCAAATGCACCGGGAAAACGATCTGCGACATTGCACATGGTAATGCAACCGTTGGGTCTCTGGTCATACCTTCCTCGATTCGATTGCATGGGCGCGCCCCGTTATCGACTGCTTTCACTCGGTGACGTATTTATAGTCTGAAGGTGAGCAACAAACATCAAACGTAACCCTCTGTATCCGCTGGAGAGCTGACTCTTACCTCTGCTTCAACTTACAGAGCAAATCTCTGAGTTCAAGGAGGCTTTCTCGCTGTTCGATAAAGGTGGGTCTCCTTTCTCTGCACGGTGATTCAACCTCGACGAAAGGCCTCAGGGTTCATATCGGTGGCTGTGCCCTAACTCCGGATTTTGCACCAGATGGCGATGGCACCATCACCACCCGTGAATTGGGAACTGTGATGCGCTCACTTGGCCAGAACCCAACGGAGGCCGAGTTGCAAGACATGATCAACGAAGTAGATGCTGATGGCAACGGTACCATCGACTTCCCTGAGTTCCTTACCATGATGGCAAGGTCAGTACTTCTTCACGCCACTCATCCGCCGCCATTCATCCAGCCAAAATCTAACGCACGCGTCATTCAGGAAAATGAAGGATACCGACTCTGAGGAGGAGATCAAGGAGGCTTTCAAGGTGTTCGACAAGGACGGCAACGGCTATATCAGCGCTGCTGAGCTGAGACACGTCATGACCAACCTCGGAGAGAAGTTATCCGAGACTGAAGTAGACGAGATGATTCGGGAAGCTGACGTGGATGGTGATGGTCAGATCAACTACGAAGGTCGGTTTTGATACTCCCCCATCAGACTTGGAACAGAGAACTGACGCCACTATGTAACGTTACTACAAACAGAGTTCGTGAAGGTGCGGCTGATCTCAGACTGCTGCTTCATACACGTGTTTCTGACGCTCTCTCTTTGTCCTTTATAGATGATGTTGTCAAAGTAATGGTCTCGTTGAGTTGGAATCAGCAGCCTTCTGCCAGTTTGCTGGGTCTGCGACCTCCGTTCTCCCCTCTTCAGCATATCTAGCTTTTGTTGGTTATTTGAATTGCTGCACTTGTATATGAACTTTTGTCGCGGAATTGACGAAGTCTTTGAACCCGTTAAACCACTGTTTGAGATTCTCGTGGTTCGGATATCTCCGCTGATTACCTCAGCATGACGAAGTCCCAGATTCCCTTCGGCTTTGTAACCACCACCACCGCCGGTCTTCCACCCCCCTTCGTTACTAGCAACCTTTCTTCACCTACGACACCAAATTTGGGGACTTCTCTTTCGAAGAATCGTATTTAACACCCTTCTAAGGAACATCTCGATTGTCCGATGGCCGAAAAACCAGTCAGTGGTGTCGAATCGGCCAGTTTTCCGGTCTCCTATCGGCGTGCTAATGACGTTTTCGGATGCGCCTTTAATGCGTAACGTCTTTGACTCGCTCTCCAATTAGCCAAGAGGTAAGCCAAGCTCCTTGAACGCGGTTTAACGGGTCTGACCTTCCCATCTAGACGTGTTGGAAAACGAGCTCAAAACTGCGTTCAGTCTTTTCGATAAGGGCAAGTCACACCCAACGACCCGTCTTCACCTTCACAACTGAGTGGTGTTGCTGAATCCAGATAACGATGGCACAATAACAACCCGAGAGCTCGGTTCGGTGCTACGGGCGCTGGGCCAGACTCCAACAGAGGCCGAACTACAAGAGATGGTCAACGAAGCTGATACCGACGGGAATGGCAGTATTGATTTGCCGGAGTTCATTGCTATGATGGAGAAGTGCGTTGTCCACTCATAGAGGGGCTGTTAAGGGCTGTGGCTGACGCTCAGTGACTCCTGCCTACTTTATCGAAGGCGACTGAAAGATACGACCGAGGAAGAGGAGATCCAAGAGGTCTTTAAGGTATTTGATAAGGATGGGAATGGATTAATTAATGCCGGAGAGCTGCGGCACGTTATGTGGAATCTGGGAGAGAAGATGACGGAGGAGGAGGTCGAGGACCTGATCAAGGAAGCCGACACCGACGGCGATGGGCAACTGAATTTTGAAGGTTGGTGGCCCCCAAAATGTGTTTCTCCGGTACATTTACTTATGAAGTTTGCCTTTGGCGGTCTTATAGAGTTTATGAAGGTGGGAGTGAATGATAGTATATATCGCTGGTGGATCTGGCTGACCCTGGTCTTACATAGTTGTTAACGACGAAATGAGTTTCAGTTAGAATGCATTAATCCCCTGCGCGCAAGAATTCCTTGCTGAAATCTCGATTGGAATTCGTGTTAAAACTACATAGGTTCGGGGCTTTAGCCCCGGCATTTCGTCCTCCACGGCTGCACGATCCTTGTAACCGCGCTTCTGTGGCCGCCCAACCAAGGCCAGGTCGACAAGATAAACCAATTTAGGGCTCTCCGAACAACTTAAACCCGAAAGGTATAAACTCTGGTTTGAATAGTATGCTCATGATGAGTGGACTAGACCCAAGAAGCTGAAAAAACGGAAGTCGGTCTCACCGTCAAGGTTGAGCTTTCCATCGTGATCTGTATCGAATTCATCGAATAAGACAAGAAGGCCATTCGGATCGTCGATCTGATCGAGGCCGAACATTCTGTCCCAAAACCTAAGTACGTCCTCTTTGACGACGAATCCGTCCTTGTCTTGGTCGAAACGTCCCCAAATCTCCTTCACTATATCAGGTCTCGAACCTCTTTTGTGTCTACGCGAGCGTAAGTGATCGTTTCAGCATCAAGTGCTCCTTCGGGCGCCCACGGCGTCTTCCAGAGGAGGAAGGAATTTCTTACAGCATCATCACGGTCCAGAATTCCTTTTCGTCAATCACGCCGTCGCCGTTCATATCCCAATCATTAAACGTCTGTCGCGCTTCTTCTTCGGATATCACCCTTTCTCCACGCGGATTTTCTTTCACATCTTGCAAGTACTCTTCCAAGGTAATCTTGCGATCGTGGTCTTGAAGTGAGGAAAAATACGTCAAGGAAAGCGAAGCAACGGTGGTCAAATATAAGATTCGAACGATGGGGGAATGTACATACTGCGATCGAGTCGGTTGAAGAATTCTTGGGAAATTCGGCGATCCTCTACGTGCCATGGTGACATCAGTCCGCAAAATCTCTATGCAAATACCTGCAGCTACGGTCAATTACCTGGAGTCTGAGGGTTCATAATCAGAGGAAGCGAATGACCGACGTAAAGGTTTGAAATCGCAGTGGGGATTCAACACAGGGGGGTCGATGTCCTAGTCAATGACGCCGCGGTCAAAAGTGGTCGGGCCGGGCTCACCAATTCACGACGAGACATTGAGTGAAATTCTCGGAATGGAGCTGAGGATATAGAACTGAAGTGGTTATTAAAGCTGCTGGAGAGGTGTTAAGTACTAGAAGTCTAGTGATACGGCACGTGTACTACCGGGGATTGTTTTCGCCTGTAATTCTAGCGCCCAGGCTGATGTTGAGACCGAATAGGACTTCTCTTCGGTCCAACCACCCTTATTCGGAGCATCATAAGCGCAGGGAAACTACTTTCGAACGTAAGTGTTAGACGTCTGCTTGACCCTGTCCAATGGGTAACAGAGTAGGCTAAGATCCGTGGCAGGGAGAATCGCGAGCATCCAGGGGCTCACTGCTATCGAGAAACCCCCCGGCCATGGTAATATCGTATCGAGTTTTAAGTACCTCCGATGGGTTAGGTGAAACTTGGGAGACAAGATAAGCGAGGAGGAATCGAGAACATGATCAAGTGTACATCGACCCCGATGGGCAATGAGAGTTTGAAGGTTGATGCCATTAACTGTGGCTCTCCTGAGCATTTCATTATGGAGCTTGGAGCTTGGCGGTCTAGTAGCTTTCATGGAGGTGAGAGCCAAAGCTTGCGAAGACATAGGACCCAACCCTGTGATATCGGACATAGTTTTTAACCGACTGGATGAGTTCCGCTTGAGAATGAATCAAGCGTCATGCGAAAAAGCTTCCGTCCTGAGAACATCGATATGACATTTGCGTTCAAACTAACTAGGCTCAGTGCCATAGCTCCAGTATTTCTTCCTCAGCCGCGCGGTCCACTTATGCTCCACCCAACTTTGGCCGGTTCATTGACTTTTTGATCAAGAACCAGCTTATGGATCTCCAAACATCTTCTCTGACAAAGGTATAAAATCTGTTTGAATAGTATACTCATGATGAGTGGGTTGCCTCGAGAAAGCTTAAGAAACGAAAGTCGATCTTACCGTAAAAGTTGAGCTTTCCATCGTGATCTGTATCGAATTCATCGATAGGATATTAAGGGCGTTCGGATCGTCTATCTGATTAAGGCCGAAAAGGTTGTCCCAAAACCTAAGGACGTCCGCTTTGACGATGAATCCGTCCTTGTCTTCGTCGAAGCGTTCCCAAAGGTCCTTCATGATATCAGGTCTCGAACCCCTGTGGTTTCTGCGCAAGTACAAGTCATTATTTCAACGTCAATCACTTCTCCGGTCGCATAAGGCGTCTGCTAGGGAGATGCGAGAAACTTACATTCTCATCACATTCCAGAAATCCTTTGCGTCAATCACTCCGTCGCCATTAAGGTCCCATTCATTGAACGTCTTTCGCAATTCTTTTTCAGATTGCACTCCTCCGTCTGGATTTTCTTTCGAACCTTACAAGCACTCTTCCAAGGTAATCTTGCCATCGTGGTCTTGAAGTGAGGGAAAAGAGGGCAAGAACAACGCCGCAATCGGGTAAGAAATATAATCTCAACCATATAGCAATATACATACTGCGATCGAGTCGGTTGAAGAATTCCTGAGCAAGACGGCGTTCCTCTAGATACCCGGTGACATCAGTCTCGCAGAATCCCCGTGCAGACAACTGCGGCTACCGTTGCATACCTGGAGTCTAAGAATTAAAATTTAAATGGAGTGATTGCCAGGCGTAAAGGTTTGAAAATTGCGGAGGAGATTTAACACATGAGGATCGGTGTGCTAGTCAGTGACGACGCGTCGGAAAGTGGCCAGCTCGGGGTTCACCATTTCAACCATTGCGTAGAGTTCTCTAAAACGGGGCTTGGGATAGTCGAATTGAAGCGGTGCTCAAAGTTGCCGGAAGGGGGTCAAGGACTAGGAGCCTCCTGAGCTGGCACGTGTGCTACGGAGTATTGTTCTTGCTTGTGATTCTAGCGCCCCGAGCTTAGTGTTGAGACCGAATAAGACTTTTGTTCGGTCCTACCACCCTTATTCGGATCAGGCGAGGCTAGACTCGAACGTAATTGCGGAATGTATGCGTTGACCTGTCCAATGGGTAAAGAATGGGATCGGCGGGCTGGAGAGGCTTGGGCAATTGGGGCCTACTGCGTTAAAAAAACCTCTCACCTCTCAGCCACGCTCTCTAAGTCAAAAACGTCCATTAGCACGCCCTTCCAGAACACTTCTAAGCGTCGAGTAGTCACCATAAACACATCCGTCATCCGCCGAACATAGCCTTCGCCCTCTCTTTGCCCCACTCATATCCCCTCCGTCTTTCCGGGCTCTCACAGAACGCATCGCTCGTGATCTTTTCATCGTCGTTCATCGTTCGATGCCGAGTCCGGGTCAGGACGAAGCAAACATAGCGGCACGGCGCTAGAGGCTTTGAGTCGCAACAGGCACAGAAGTACGTACCTTGATTAACTCCATCGGTAAGCCCTGCTCTCCTCGGGGCTTCTCTGGTCAAGAAGGGCAAACAAGGGAGATAGATGAGCGGTGTGAAACTTGGCATCGATATCGAGGTTACGCTAAAGCGATGCCAACGCACCACCAGTCTTCAGCTAGTTGATCATATTGAAAAATGTCGCACACATATGGCAAGATTTCCGGAGTGATTTGATCAGAAAAGATGCTTCGAAAAACCGGATGCACAGCTCAATGAGTGCCGACGAACAGGAAACAAATCCACCACTTTGCAAAGTCGTAACTAATAGAATTGAACGGAGCCAACTGGGGGGTTGGTGACGTACCATGCCTTTTCAACGAATAAAGCAAGATGCGTGGGCCAGGCGGGATAATTCTATCCAGCAAGCTCCCCCTCTTCTCTGGAACCTGTGGCACCGCTGTCGGATATGAACTTAGCCAAAAATTCTAAGGAAGTTAGTTTTCACATCTCTTCAGTGCTCTTGTCACCCTACCATCGTCGTCACTGACGATCCAAATGCCACCCGATGCTGGCTGGGCGAGTCCGACCACGGAATTTGGGCAGGCATAGGCCGGTTTGAAGTATCAGTCAATGAATGAAGCCAACCATCTTTGGAGTTTGGAGGCTGACTCCTTTCGGCGCTCTGTTTGCGGGCCTTACGTCGTCCATCGATTTGCGTCGCCTGGTCGATCCCATCAGGAGAACTTCCCACCCCTACTCGTTTTCCTCCACCATACTCCTCAACCCACCCCGTTTCACTTGAACGTACTTCAATGGCCGATCAACTCGTGAGTCTCGATTACCTCGTAGACCGGGGGAGGGGGCGTGATTCTGATGACGTGCTCTCCTTGGACCCACTTCATTATATCCGGCCAAATGCCCTCAAACCCGCCGGAAAACAATCTGCGGCATCGTACATGAAATACAACCATTGGTCCTCTGAAAATACCTCTCTCAATTTAATCCCATGCACGTGTCCACTTATCGGCTGATTTTCACTCCGTCGACATATCTATAGTCTGAGGGTGAGCACGAAACTGCGAACGTAGGACTCTTTATCAGCTGAGAAGCTCACGCTCGCCTTTTCTCTCAAATCCAAAGCACAAATCTCTGAGTTCAAGAAAGCCTTTTCCCTTTTCGACAAGGGTGTGTCTCCTTTCTGTGCAGGGCGATTCAACCTCGGCGAAATGTTCCCATGCTTGGATATGCACTGACTTTGGATTTTTCTTTGTAGATGGCGATGGTTCTATATCCGCCCGTGAATTGGGAGATGCGATGCGAACACTTGGTCACAATCTATCCGACTCCGAGCTTCAAGAAATGATAAAAAATGCAGACACTGATGGCACAGGCGCCGTCACTTTCCCTGAGTTCCTTACCATGATGGCAAAGTAGGTAGCTCTTTGAGGCCCGCTCGTAACCATTGGCTTGATTAACCATTCGGTGTGTGGTTAACTAGGACATCGGACCCAGAAGAGAATCGTCTCCAGGAGGTTTTCAAGAAGTTCGACGTCGACGGCAACGGCCACATCAACGCTAAAGAGCTAAAAGAGGCCACGCGTGCACTCGGCCAAAACATGACCGATGACGAGATAGATGAAATGATTAAGGAAGCTGATGCTGATGGCGATGGTCTAGTTAGCTACGAAGGTGCGTGTTTAGGCTCCTCCGGAAAACACATCCGAAAGGCGGCTGACGTCATTTCGTGATATCACAAACAGAGTTTGCAAAGGTGCGGCCGCCGCACCCCGCTGCCTCAATGAAAGCTCTCTGATGCTATCTTCTTTGTTTCGATAGATGATGGGAGCAAACTAATGGTCTTTCGGGATAGGATCGGAGTGTTCTTCCCTCCCGTCGAGTTTGCGCATTTCTCCGCCTCTTCAGCGTATCACAATCACACATGTAATTGCTGAGAAATATATGAAGTAGTTAAAGCCCAGGAGTTTTCCCCCTCAATACGGTTATCAACGATGTCGGGAGACCCGCCTCACGCCTGTAGCGCTCAACCTTCAAGCCGAATGCAGTATTATCGCCGCAATCAAGGCTTAAGATGCGCTCATGGAGGCGGCAGATATCCTATTGATCGAAGAGGGTTAATCTCTAGGTTGATTCGTGTCGATTCCTACGCTGCTTAGTGCGGCCAGCTCCTTCACAAGGTCGTTGGTCTCATCCAGGAGGGGCACGCTACTACGTGGCCCAATGAAATGGCATATCTCCTTGAGATAAACAAGCTTCAAAAACAGGGTGCATTAGTCTGGGCGCCGTTCCAGGACGAAAAGTGTTGCTCACCCACAACTCATCCCGAATGCCACGCTCCTCGCAGAGGATCCGGTCAGCGCAATGTCTGAGATCCTTCAAGTTATCCGGTAGAGCAACCGACTGTAGTTGATCTTGGTCAATGTCATCCGCTCGATCCACTCGACTCATTTCGGCATCGACCATCTCCACCCTAGGTGCATCGGTCAAGAAGACTTGATCTGGCTGCAACGCAGAAATTGTCAATGCTGACAGAACGTTGAGAAGCCCAAGTTGAATACCAAATTTAGCTCCTTTTTCATAAGGCTGTTCGCCCCTTAATCGTGTCCGCCACAGTTTCTCCAATCATGCGGAATACATCGAGATTAGCATTTGGATCGACTTCTTTGATGTAAATGTGCAGATTCCTGTAGCGTTTTTCAAGATCTTCTCCTTGGCGAATGAGCTGTATGATGTGGTCCATTATTGACGCAGGGATTGCAGAGATCGCTGGCAGAGAGTGGCGTTGCTTCCGCGAAACAAACAAGTGATAACATCGGTCCCGAGATTTCATACCGGTGGAGACGACAGGAGGGATGACGACTTGGGTACTGAGGTGGTGAGACGAGTTTCAGGCACGGAGGAGGAAGAGGTGATGAGATGAATGTAGGGCTGGTGGGTGGTATATGAAGGAAGTGATGAGATGGGAAAAGGGCCGGTGGGGGCTATGGGAATTGGAATGCGGACCGAGAGGTTTTTCGCGAGGGCAAGGAAAAGATATTACATAAAAGACTGAAGCTAGGGAGCGACAGAAATCAAATAAGATAGACGAATGAGAATAAAAATACAGACAAGACGAAAAAAACAAACGAAAAAACAGAAAACAACGAAAAGTAGAAGAACAGACAACATTAACGTACAGACGACAAAAGATAAACGGAGATGAAATATAGAGATGGTGTTAAGAGAAAATGTGCTCTTGGGGGTGTGGTCCCTTGGGACATCCAGTGTGTCGGGTACTTCTGTGATTGTGGTAATGGAACGGGCCGTCGAACGCTGGGTAAGGCGGAACGCCCCTTCAGGAAGTGGCTTGCCCCCTGTTGATCGAAGTTTCTTGGTGGGTTTCTGGCTTAGTCTGGATGTGGATATTGATCGCTTAACTTTACTTGGAGGGGTTTCTTGTGAATCAGGGAGAGGAGAGTCCAATGGTTCAGGTTGAGCCGGGTTTGTATTGACGGCAGTCAGAATTGCAGTCCGTGCAGAGCTAGAGGCTGGTAAATTGTCGGGAGCGCGTCGTTGAAAGATAAAATCGAGATATTTTTCGGGTTCAAGCCATTGTTTGGCGTTTGGTATGGAGAAGAATGCCCGTGTGGCTTCGTTTTCAGGCAGGGACGCAAGGATAGAAAGACGGTATGCCTACAAGTATTCATTGTGAGCGATTAGAAGGAGTGTGTCGACGGTGAGATGTTGGTTCATGGGACAAGCGTTAGCGAGGATACTCGGAGAGACGAGGAGGATCGGCGAGACTGGTTCAGGAAAGCATCTCCACAGAGTATATTTGTTATTGCAGCAAAACTTCGCTTGCAAACCAACAGCGAGAGAAACGGACGAACTGACGAACAGATAGAGGAGATGGCCCCAACGGTCAGCGAGTTGTTCAAGAATGTAGGTGTCTGCTAGTTGGTGTAGAATATCCCACCGTTCGTTTACTTTCATCCTCGCGATCTCAGTACTCGTGAACTCAGTACCTACGGCCGAACGTTCTCAGTACCTCGTCACCTTTCTTCCTAATACTCGGACGACAGTCCCCATTCTGCAAGAATAATTGCATTCCCCATAGCATGGGCACGTTGCTTGAGCTGGGCTGTAAGAGTTTACCGTGACATGCGGGACCTCGAGACGCCGCATATAGGCCTGAAATGCTCGTCGATGCATTTCGGAAAATAGTGCTCATCCGCTCGTTGCAATCCTCTTCTATAAAAATCTCCCTGATCTTAATTTTTTGATAAGCTGTATTATGGGGAATGATCATTATGTTTCCCAGTAGTAGAAATGAAAGAGAAGCGGTGATGCCACAGGATACCAAAACTCTCTGCTCTCTGTCGGCTCTGTTCGCAAAAACGGTTATATATCCCACACACCAGAGGACTGGCAATCAGTCTCCTTTCGGCTTGCGTTCTGGTAGAAAGCCGTCTAGACCTGTAGTCGAACCTAAAGTCGGTGCTTCGTCAGCTGGTAAAGTCGAACAAGGGACCAAGGCGAAGGTGAACAAGGGTGCTCGACCTTGGCGTAAGCCTCACCTAACAACGTTAGATCAGGAACCATCCTCAATAACGGAGCTGACGCATCAAGCGCTCTGAGCCTCGGCATAGCTCCTTTATGTTGGGCTCTTACACCGATTTAGTAAGAATAAAGGAAAGAGATACAGACCACCGAGAGAGTGGGACGTCATTTAGGTATCTTCCGGCACATGGGTCAAATATTATGGTGCTGTACCATGCTTTACGCCCATTTCTAGATCCCGCGCTAGGAATACGATTCCAGGATAAGCACTAAATTATACATTATTTCTCCCAAAGGTCATCTCCTGCCTCGCCCCTTCTATCGTACGGTACTTTCCAACTCCGTCGCGTATAGCTCCCAGAACGCTTTGAATTCTATGCGGCAGAAATGATGGTTGTCAGTTCAGCTCGCCCTTTCGAACAGCAACACCATGTTTTCTCACCATCACGATTGAGCTTCCGGTCGCCATCTGCGTCGGCCTTCTTGAACAATAAGTCAAGGGCAGGGTCTGCCTCTTGCACTTTGTTCCCAAGAAGGTCCTTTAAGAGATCTTCAGGCAGGACAAAGCCGTCCCCATCCTGATCGCACATCGTGAAGAACAACTCCGCAACTTGATTGGCGTACTCCCTTTTCTCTCTTGCGGGGTTAAAAGATCGGATTTGGCCTTAGAGAGGGATGTGTGCAGATCATTGGTGAATCGAGTCGAGAAACTTACGCCATCACGACGCCCAAAAAATCTTTAAAATCGACCACGCCGTCGTGGTCGGCATCCAACTTCTCAAAAACCTCCCGGGCCTTCGTCTCTCCTGTATCCTCTGACCCTTGTTCCTTCTTCAGGGATTCGAAGAACTCATCGAACGTTATCTTGCTGTCCTTGTCTGTCGGTGTTAGATCCAACTCATCATTATATTGCACCACAGATAGCCATGGCAGATCATTGAGAGACGAGATGAAATGAGACGTACTTAGATCGAACTTTTCGAACTTTTCCTTCGCTTGGACACGTTCCTCTAAGCAAGGAAGGAAGATACGGGGGGGAGGGGAAGGGTTCGTCAGTCAACCGGAACCTCTCAACGCCTCCTAGACGAATCTTTTGCAGAGGTTCGCTCACCTTCAGTCTATATATTTAAGTAAAATACGGTGCGAGAGATGATTATTTCATGTGTGTTGGGGAGGGAACGGTATTTAAGGAGGGGAAGATGCATGCGTCGCAGAGGAGTGGATCGGTCAAACGTTAGACCAGCTACGAGCGATCGTGGATCTCACCAAGTTGTAGCTCATTTTCACTGGCGTGATCTGTGAGATGATAAGAGGGCTCTGTAAAGAGGGATGGGGGACCGTTGAACGTTGGGCGTATTAATTATCTTTCGCTTGCTTCGACCGCCGGGACGCGTCATGTAAGCGCCAATTTCGTCGGGACCTGGTACTATTGGTTAGTGGGCAATTGTGGCGCGTGCGCGCGTAGGGTAAGCGCCAACGGGCTCGAATAGAAGCGGGGAGCCGGGTAAGGCTAGCTCCTATTCGGCGAAGGCCCTCCCAAGTACTGGCGCGAGACTCCGAGGTACTTCGCGAGTAAGCCCGAACACCCAAACCAACCAGGACAAGAGGAACAGCTCGTGACCAAGATCACGAGGCATAAGAGCCTACGGTTCTAGCCTGAATGCCGAGGAAAATGGGAGAAGCGGCAATAATGCTTCGATCCATGGTCGCTTGCGGTCCGTTAGGAAGCGCTCCCGGAATAGGGACTTCACAGCGGGAGACCGAAACAGTTTATATCGTATTGATAGAGCTCAAAACTCCTTGACTAGAGTAATAGTCGCTATACATAGTGATTTCTCTGTTGAGCGTGAACCGCCGGATACGTAATTCCATACGACTCGGCTAGGCCTTCTGTCTCCTCCGATGCAACCAATCGAGTACCAACTCGTCAACGATTACGTCCATCCCATGTTCCCACACGGAGAGGAATTCTTCAACCAGAAATATAATAAAAAATTCTCCAAGTAGAATGAACATGAGAAGACTCAGGTTTTAGATTTCGCGGGAAGCCTCGAGTTGGTGTTTTGTTTTTGGACGCTGGGTGCGCGAGCTGTTACCCAAGACCGCCCCAGGGGTCATCGGGAGGTTGAGCAAGGGATCAAAGCATTCAGTCGATTCTAGACACTTCCCTTGGTAGCAGCAGAAGCACCAGTGTCCGACTATGCAAGAACAGTTGCTTTTGACATGACATGAGTACATCGTTTGGATGCGGGAACCAAAGGCGCTACACGTCTGGAACGCCCATCGATGGATTTCGGGAAATAGTGCTGACCCAATCATTGCAATCCTTTGCTATTTGAAAATTCTCTAATCCGAATCTTGAGTTTTCATATCTGATATCTTAGCAAGGGCCATCATGCCTCTCACCAGCAGCAATGAAGAAAAGTGGGTAATGCCGAAGGATCACCACAACTACTTGTTGACCCTCAAAACAGGTACAATCACTGTGAACCGCGCGACAGGGGCCGCTCTACTGGCTCCCTGTGGATTCTGCCCCAGCCACGGATTGCCTGTACTCACCCGTATCTAGGCACTCAGGAAATCTCGAGGTGACGTGGGTCCGTGCCTAGCAAGATGGACGCGGGGACCGATTTGGCATCTTCCAAGTTCAAACCGAACGCTACTTGCCTGACAAACGACCACAAATCGCACGACACCCCAAATCTCCTGCTTTCAACTTCTGCTCTTCTGTTGTCCAGCCTACACAAGACGGGGTTTCCCTACCCCACCTGTCTGATAATCGCCAAGACTCAC
>WSUI01000811.1:0-15906 GCA_019633595.1 Tulasnella sp. UAMH 9824
AGTGCAGCATCGTTGCATTGAGAGAGGATCAAGGCACCGAAGATGTCGATACGAACCGTGGGGCCAGTGAACATCACTCGCTCGTGCTTTGACAACACTCTCCCTCCAATCAATTATTACTTTCACTCTCATGGACGCAGTTAAAGCTATGGTCATAGAACACACCAGCAAAAGGACAGACTAAAGCGGGCTTACGTGCTCTCTATTCGACGGCGCTATGATGAGGTCCTCCGCTCACGCCAAAACGCAATCAGCATCCGCTTCAGTGCCAAGCTACCGTCATGTTCGATGAAGATCGGAGATTCAGGGAGGAGGTTTCGTCGTTGCGACCGAGGAGGACGCTCTGGAGGCGCTCGTGATACCCGGTCCCAGATGAATCCAGGTCGGTCCACACTGCAATTCATCCCACCCCATCCGCTTTGCCAACTTCGTTTCATGCCCCCCCCCCTAACGAATTTCCCTTCAATCTTTACACGTGCTGACACTTCCACCAGAGCAATCCACGCTATACGCGTACAAGGCATCAATGAGTTGATAGGAGGACCGGGGCTTGCGTCTCCCCATTTCATACTTGGCCGAGCAAGGTGCAAGTGCTTCGCCTGGCGATCATCCCGTTAGCGTTGGCATCAACAGCAAACCAACACCCTATTATATGAAGATTCAAGATGCGGTCGAAACTTTTCTCACGTTCGAGACAAAGGAGGATGCTCGTGACGAGTCTCGCAATGGTCTCCACTCAAGTCAGTCCGTCAGTCCGGGTTGCAATTTCACCGTCGTGCCAACCGAATGCACCCAGGACCAGATCTCTACACATGTATCGGACGTTACTAACGCTTAATTTCTGTCTCATCCGTGCTTAGATGTGAAAGAAAAACAGCGGAGAAGCAAAGCCCTCCCCCTACCGCTCTGGAACCTCTGGTTGCGCCACTGAAGAAACACCAACGAAGACAAGAACGTTAACGCCGCATCGTGTCCGTCCAAGGTTAGCCCTTGGCTCAATTTTATTCTTAAGATTCAGGGTGATTTGACCGAATTTCTTCTCTTCTGTTCAAAATGCAGGGGCAGTAATCCCACTACTTCTCTAACCGCGACGATATCTTATCACCAAGTCCCCCTTCCGTGTCCAAGGGACCATCGACTACCTCTCCCTCACTACCGAAGGACATCAACTTCAACTCTCAATGAGCACCACCGCATCTGCCTCTGCCAAATCCAAGCCGAATCATAGTTCCGAATACATTTGACCACCACCCCCAGCTCGACAAACTCTCTAAACAAAACCAAGACCGCCTCGCCAGCTGCACCCGAGATAGTCAAAACCATGATCATCAATTCGCCCCGACCTCTACCAGGCGAACAAAGCTCAAGATCACCTGCGCAATCTTAACGTAGGGTTGTCCAACAAGGCTGCCAGGGAGTCGAAAGGCACTGTGGACGCTTTTGGACGAGGAAACTGCACAGCCACAGGAGATTGTACGTCGCGCTAGATATAGCTGGTTGCGACAATGTCGAAGTTCCCGGAGAAGGGTCTGAACACGCCAGCAAGACACCGGAACCTTCGACCGTTTCCCTTCCTCATCGTCTACACCATCGTTATCATCGCACTCCCCGTTTCCCAGATGACAAACCCTTTTACGCCCGAATCGGACCTGTGCTCCCGGACGTGCAAGTGACGATTCCGAGTGCGGGAAACTTATCGACGCCACTGACAGGTTCTACTTGGGACCGGGAGGGCGTTCCCTACGACATTATCTTCGAGGCCAAGGGTCAAGCCTGTTGTGAGGGACGATGCGGTGACTAATGCGGGATCTAGCCACCTACATTAGGACGTTGTCGAGGGCGGGGGTGCTGCGACAAGGACATGTGTCGGCGTCCTTCCCTCAAGTGGGGCAGCTCTTCCCGACCAAAATCGAGGTGGACATGGTCTTGGTGAACACTGAGGAGGAAAAGGATATCGTTCTAATTAACTCTTTGGTCGATGGCCACTGCTAGGCAGGTCCGATGCCTTGGGTCATATGTTCAGCCTTCTAGCCGAGATTGGAGACAAGTGGGAGTGGTGAAGCTATATAAAGATATCGCGCGAAACAGATACAAAATGATGTAATTAACGTGCTGTTTGTTATAGTTACACGAGATGTGGTTTAGCACACTTCAGCTACGCCTCCGAAGCCAGGACATCTGTAATCCATTGCAATTCAAAGGATATCTGGCTAGTACGAACTACTTATAGTGAAAGGAGCTAGTAACATTCGTGCTATAACGCTTCAGCAATGTTAAAAATGGAAAGGATGCCATTGGAGACGACGGCCAGGGTCTGGTTAGAAAGACGGATGATAGGAGATTCGTCTTCCCAGTACTGAAACGGAAGCCACAACAAGCGCGAGGAGGAGGATACGAGCCAATGGTCATGAAGCCTGAGCAAACTGCCTGGGAGAGCCCGAGGCGTCTGGAACACTGAACGACGGTATCATCAGCTATGGTTAGGCGCATATGTGCGGACACTGCAAGAACATACCTGATTGCGAGAGAGGGACCAAGGAGACAAAGCCGGCATCACCTCTCTCCCGTCTTGCCAGTGGTGCCCCGGTATTAGCATCCCACACTCGAATCGCACCGTCGCTTGACCTAGATTCTAAAACCTCGCCGTCTTCCGAGAATGCAACGGTACGAATGGAGTCATGGTGACCTCTGAGCGGCTCCCCGAGAGTAGTCCCGGTCCGAGCATCCCACAATTGAATCGTACGGTCAGCGGACCCAGAGGCTAGAACCTTGCCGACTGGCGAGAACGTGATGCAGTCAACGCCGTCGCGGTGACCTGTGAGCGGTTTCCCCAAAGGCTTTCCTGTCAGAGTATCCCATAATCGAATCGTGTGGTCGCTAGATCCCGATGCTAGAGCTTTGCCGTCTGGGGAGAACGCAACGGAGCGAACCCAGCCAGTGTGGCCTTGAAGTAGTTTGCCCAGTGGCAACCCTGTTTGAGCATCCCACAACTGAATCGTGTTGTCTTTGAATCCGGATGCCAGAAGCTGGCCGTTTGGTGAGAGCGCGATGGAGAGAACCGAGTCGTCGTGATCTTCGGGTTGGCCTAGAGGGGATCCGGTCTGAGCATCCCATAATCGGACCGTGTCGTCGGTGGACCCGGATGCGAAAACCCTGCCATCTGGCGAGAATGCAACAGAGTAAACCCATTCTTCGCTACCTCCAAGTGGTTCCTCCGAAGGGGCTCCAGTCTGCGCATCCCACAACTGAACCGTGCCGTCCTTAGATCCAGACACGAGAACCTTCCCGTCTGGTGAGAACGCAACGGAGCAAACTGAGTCGCCGTGAACGTCGAGCGGATCCCATAAACAGGTCCTTGTTTGAACGTCCCACAGCCGAATCTTGTCGTCGCTGGATCCGGATGCGAGAAACTTGCCATTTGGTGAGAACGCGATGGCATGAACCCAGCCGTCGTGACCTTCGAGCGGTCTCCCCAGAGGGGTCCCTGTTTGAACATCCCACAATTGAATAGTGTGATCGTTGGATCCCGATGCCAGAACCTTCCCGTCTGGCGAGAACGCAACCGAGTTAACCCAGTCGTCGTGGCCGTCGAGCGGTTCCCCAAGAGGGGTCCGTTTCTGGGCATCCCACAGTAGAATGGTGCAGTCGCTGGATCCGGATGCGAGAACTCTGCCGTCCGGCGAAAGCGCAATGGAGTGAACCCAGCCATCGTGGCCTTCGAGTGGTTCGCCTAGAGGAGCCCCGGTTTGAGCATCCCACAGCCGAATGGTGCAGTCGCTGGATCCGGATGCAAGAACCTTGCCGTCCTGCAAGAACGCAATGGAGAGGACGGTATCTTCATGACCCTCGAGTGGCTCTCCTAAAGGGGTTCCAGTCTGGGCGTTCCACAGCTGAATTGTGTAATCGTCGGACCCGGAAGCTAGGGTCGCACTGTCGGGTGAAAATGCGACTGTGAAAACGCGGCCAGCGGCGGATCTTGTCCATAGATTGCGTGACCATGTTAATGGTTGAACACCGCGTACGGTTCGAACTTTGGAAAGCTTTCCGTACAGCTCCCATAACCTTGTCTTCTGTGGACAATGAGGGAGGGCCGAAATATAGATGTGCAATGATCCGAACGAAATTGGTTCCAAAAAGGCGATGATGAATCGCCGGGTATCCGCCCACATGGTGCTGAGTAGCTTGGATTCGAATGTCTCCGTGGGGTATTGCTGTGGGCATGAGTCAGTTACGTCGTGACCTTTTGAGGTTACTCCCAAAGGTGAAGACTTACCAGGAGCCACTGATGCACAAGCTTTGCTGTAGTTATTGCCTCGGTTACGGCTCCTACTAAACTCATCACCTCAAGCCAATGCAACAGCTTCTCTTGGCTGAATATTTGGAAGTCTGAGAGTAGGCCAGCACTGTCACCAGTACTCAACCTCGACCACTGCACTCCCTCGATCAGATGTATATGCCATGCGCTGCAGCAGTAGCGGAGTGCTGGAGCTAGCTTCACGTCGACAAGATTCTGAATCTCCGAGTTGGCTTTCGAAATGTCGCTTAAGTCGCACATGTTGCCCTTTAGACCATGAATCATAAGACGGAGGCAAAAGCCTGCTGATCGTTTGTGATGCTCAATCACGTCGATGTAATAGATTTGGTCTTGACATTTGAGCTCGTTGACCAAAAGATCGCGGATTGAGGAGTGCATCAGTCGCATTGGTTCCACGGGTGAAGTGGGAATGGGGAGGATGGAGTTGACTTCCACGAGAATCTCCTCCCGCAGAAATTGAACAATGTCATCCTGTTCCTCGCTTTTGTTGACCTTTTTGTCCCTGTACATGTTGGCCATGACCTCGAGGGAGGTGGGATACGGTGCCAGTGCAAGGGTCCCAAGTACCCAGCGCAAAAGCTCTTGCCTCGCTCGGTCGTTCGCAACTTTACGGAATGCTCGTGAGAGGATTTGGTGATAAAGCTCATCAAGGCCACTCCATGACGACGGCTGCTTAAGCAAATCACGCAACCGATTGACCGGAGACCCGTTGCTAATGTAGGCTATGGCTGTACGAGCCCACTGAAAGAACCCTCGGGCCATCTCCACCAGGCGTCCGAGATCGTCTGACGTGGGCCACTCTGTTGGAAGTCCATGATTCTCCCTGATTTGCTCGAAAGCATGCTGCATGAACCGTGCTAGGTCTTTCCCTACGCCTACCGCGGCATCCAGGTCCTCTACGTGCCGGTTGCTGAGTTTGAGGGCGTGGAGAAGCGGCGCCTCTGAGCGACACGTGAGCAGGAATTTAACATTGGAGGGAAGTGAGGAAGAATGTTTATTGATGAGCTGGATAAAATCCATGGCGTCCTTGGGGTTATCACACTCGTCTAGAGCGTCGACGATGAGAAGGACAGTGTGCTGCTGATTGTTCAGCCTTGCAAGAGGGCTAACTAGCAGAGTTTTGAACTGAACGTCAAGTCGTTGCTCTGAGATGTGGTGGTTCTGTTGCACGCTCCCCAACACTGCGTTCCTGACCTCTGGGACCAAGCTATTCCCAAGCTGTCTTGCAAGGGCGCAAACGACTCGGGTGTTAAGGGTGCTCTGGCCCCTCCGGAATTGGAAGATTGCACAGGAGGCACGATACGCCCAGCTGTGAGCTACGGTTTGGGCGATCGTCGATTTGCCGCGACCAGCCATTCCGCGAATCCAAAGCACTCGGCTGGCGCTGGACGAATATCTGATCCAGCTGTCAATGCGATCCAGAGCCGCCGTTCTTGTTCCAGGGCAGCAGAGGTCGTCCTCAACGGCATTCTCTTGTGCTCCATATTTTACATCCCCCAGGAAGTTAAGCCGACGCGTCTGCTCCAGTTGGGAACCAGTTTCCTCTAGACAAAAATCTGTCAGTATTCCGGCTTCCACCGATTACAGGGAACTTACCGAGCCCGGTTAAGAGACGCATAGTGTTCAGATTGACGAGTAACTGAATTTGGACACTTTAGTCAGTCAGCTTAACGTTCGTCGTTCAGCGACTAACCTCGACTGCCTCCGAGAGTTTCCGGACCGTTCCTTGGCACCTCGTAAGCTGTGTCTGATCGCATGAAATAAAAGCACTCCCTCCGTGTCCGGGAGAACGTAACTCCTTAAGCTTTTTACGGATGCACTCAAGCTCCCTAAAAGACGTATAAGTGTCGATGTCGCTCATCAAGAAAAAATACTACTCGCACCGCTGAACTTCACCGACGAGGTTAGGGATACCATCTCTGTGTTGGCTCAATCTTTCCTCCACGTATTGAAGAAGAGTTACGAGCTTCCATACGCTGGACTCGAGGCTTCTTGCGGTTTCTTTGCTTCTATCCATGTGCTGGCGACTCTATGTTAGTGCTAAGCGACGAGAGTAGACGTTTTAGGTGCACCTGGACGACTTCAAGCAAATCTAGCCCTACTTGGGCAATGGCTCCAATATATCTTCCGATGACCGGAATAGTTTTTGACCTTCTTTCCAGGCGTTTCAATCTCTCCCGAGCCACGACCGAGACATTTTCCTGGATCGGATTCCGGATTCCGCTTGTTTTAGTTGATGTGTATCCCGCAGCGCTAGGATTAGGATTGACCGAGCGCCTGGAGCCTTGTTGCGGCGAACTTGGAATCTACATTGACCGCATTAGACGAGGTGAAAATCTAAATGCAATTATGAGAAGCGAAGCCTTACATCGAGCTCCATATTCGATGACGCTCCAGAGCGATCGTCAGCTTCAAACGGAAGAGAAACTCCCGACGACGCATTAGATTGTTCCTCTATCATGTGCCCAAGCAGCTAGAGAGCCCAAATTTACGGCTCAGAGCGTCGTGTGGATCAAGGTAGGTGGTCAAGTAGCTTACCTCCAGGAGGACCTCCCGCATCGTAGGCCGGGCAGTCGGAGTTTTGTCCCAGCAACGACGTATGAGTGTCCAGAGAGGATCGTCAGCCGGCAGGTTCGGGTGATGCGCCGGTTTGGGAGGTTGGTCTTGCATCACGCGGCGGATAATGACTTGGTCGGCAAGACCGTAAAATGGGGCCTTTCCGCTCATGACCTAATGCAACGTTCACCGTGTCATAAATGCACGATATCATCGTCATTATAAAGCACGTACGGTAAGAATGAGACCACCGAAAGCGTAGACATCGCTTTCCAAGCTCGGTTTCTGCCCAGCGACGAGTTCACCTGCCGTATATCTTAAAGTTCCTTTCAGGGCTTCGCTCGTCGCGGGTCCGGCGTGTCCACTGAGACCCTGAAGAACCCGCCTCAGCCCGAAATTGGAGAGTGCGGGCCCATGCCGATCATTAATAAGCACGTTTTCTGGTTTGAGGTCGCCGTGGCAGATCGGCGGGGTTCTCGAATGAAGATGTTCAAGCCCAAATGCTGTTTGGAAGAGCTAGGGCAAGTCACATGAAAATTGTTCCGATGAGAAGGAAGCAGACTAAGCGAACGTACCAGCCGAAGCTTATCGCATTTCGAGAGGCCCGGATTAGCTCGAAGATAGTCTTTTACGTTGCCATGATGGCACCAAGGGCTAATGAGTCGCGGCTGCGGTTGTGAACGATAACCGAGGATAGGATGAAGGTTGGGGTGCGTTATCTGACTCCAAACAAAGACTTCCCGTTTAAGGCGCTGAGCATTACTGAGTGATTGGTATGCAATATGCTAAAAGGTCCAGTCCAAACCACGTACCGAGTCAGCTTGTCCTTCTTTCGAGATGAGCGACTTGAGCTCTTTGACGGCGACCTCGACTCGCTCTCCTTGAGGATTCGTCCAAAAGCCATAGTAAGTATCGGCACGAGTAGGAGTCACTTTGTGGTGTTCAGGGAGTTCTAAGATGCCTGCGAGTTCTTCGACCGTCTCGAAAAACGTGAACGGTCGGCCTGGTTGAACGAGCGATTCTGTGTCCATCGAGGCCAGAGTTTGAATATGAGTGCAAGTAACGCGCGTAGTTGCTATTGGGGCGTTGAGAGGTTATATGAGGATCAGTGAGACAACTCGGACGGGCGCTTGCCCTTGTAGATCGCGGAAATGAGATCTCTCGTACCTTTCTGATTAGAGGCGAGCGTCGATCAGCAGTAGGAAAGGGGGTATCACACTGGATGAACACCGAAATCGAAGTGGTTTAAGTTGGCCGGTGATGGAAGAGGCTTGGTCGACGAAACGTGTTTTCTCCTTTCTACGAAGCCGACTTTTCCGCGAGAGGGCGTTCCAGCCGACCCCAGGATTTAAAGTATGTAATACCAGTTTCGGGGTTTGAACGGAGTCGGGCTTTCAATAGGACCCAGATCCACTCTGCGGTGAGGGATATTGTGAGTCCGCCATGGTCCAGAGAAGCAACTCCAACCCCCTGCTTTTCTCCACATCGATGTGAGCACCTTTTCCCCCTCATTCAGTGTCTTTAGCACAGGTTAGAAGCGGAGCCGTATTACGTCGGTTAGAAGTTGCGATGAGTTGAGCGCGTGTTGAAGCGCAAAAACGAGCAGGAAGAGCCCTTGCCGTAGTCCCTTGGACCCTGTGCTGAAAGCGAACGGCGGAGAAATTTCTCCCGTGTGCTTAGAAGCCCGTAGGAATACTTCATCCAAGCGTGTCGCGAATGATTATAAACCACCCGTCGGAGTCCCTAAGAGTCCTACCGGGTGTTCCTAGAAAGCAGATAGCCCGAACGCGATTTCCTGCTCTTGGTGGCGTTGGCGAGGTTGGAGAACACAGGGGCATGAGCTGCAGTATAACCTTTGCAGTCAGATATTTCAAATTGCGTCAGACCTAGACCAACGACCGGCCCCTTAAAAAGGGGCCAGGAATGGGATGCCTGGCGGAGGTACGGCGGCGTATCTTAGATCGCAAGGCCACCGCAACGGCTGCCCTGAACACCATGGACTCGGGAACGGGATTTAAGCGAGGGATTGACAAAGTAGAAAAACTGTATCCGCGCAGGCAGCTTCGTGAAACGAAGGGTTGTTCGACCTCGGCGCGTTTTCAAGTAGTGGCTGTGTGCACTCCTGCTCTATAAAGATGCCCTATTGTCTTGAATGTGTATCTAACGCGGAATCACTTCTCGCTCTTCCCGAAATATGGGCGACGCGAACGAGGGGCGTAGCGCCGGTGGTGATTGAAAAGCCCCACATCTGAACCGTGGGTGGGGAAGCGTTCTACTACGCGACGCTCGAGCTCGGAATTCTCCTCATGCCCGATTAGCTTGTATCTTCCCCCCCCTCACCTACACATGTTGCGAGGCCCCGGTGAGAGTCGAGCAGCGTTTTAACACCTTTAAGGCAGTCTGTTGTGGTGAAATTGAGACCCATCGTCTCGCCCCTACCTCATTGAAAACCACCTTCTACAGCCCATAGTTATGTAATCTAGTTCTACATGACGGATGTATGTGTTTACGCGAAGCCCTAATCATATATTTTTAAGACTCATTCGCAATTATCAGGGCTTAACTAGGACCGAAATGCTTCATCATACCAAAAAGGACTCGTGTTTTACAAGGGACATCAGAGCTGTGTTGGAGGGAGTCCTCGATGTCATCACCATCGTTTTTGTCGGAGTTTGACAGAATAAGCCTGATGTCGCCTATCAACGTGACACTTGATTACAAACGAAGCCCACTTTATTCCCTCCCGGCACCGGGGGAGGCTATTGTCGTGGTTCTCGTGTTGGGTGTTCTCGTTGCGTTGGCCCTGACGAAAACAATGGCGGTGGCGGTGGCCATAGGCAGCCAAACTGCCTCTTTGGCGCTAATTGTGCCATAAGCTTATTTGGAAACTCACGTGGTATGTGAGACCCTTTCCAATAGGAACAGGCCTCTCACACCGTTAGGGGGTTCCCAGAGAGAGTGCTTATGCCGACTCTGTCCATAACGCATAGCATATGTTGATATTGTACGGAGTACTGCGCCTTTTGGTACAGTACGGGTAGAAATGGCGAGTTCGTGGTGAGCGGCCATGTGTGTGGGTCAACACGAACGTGCCCTATTTCTGGTCTGGCCTTCTCCTAATCCCAACTCTATTTTCCCACGCCCTGCCCCTATTCGTTTGTCCAATTCGCTGCAATTTTTCCCTTTGGCTCTCGCTCTTTGGCCTCTTCTCCCTATTCCCCTCTTTCGCTGATTTGTGCCATTTAAATTTAAATGTGGCTCTTGTCCGTTCTCTCTCGTTGTCTCCTTCACTTTACCTGCCGTGTTTCCATTTCGAGAGCATTTCTGATGGTCCATGTCCGCTCTCCGGTTTCTCCAGGCCTCCTTCTGGTATACCATTATATTTTCCTTTTCTCCTCCGCACTTTTCTCTCATTCACTTCCTTCACCTCCTTTCTCTCCTCCGGTTTCTTCTCTATCTGTTATGCTCGCTCTCATCTGGTCCCCTCGCAAGATCCTTCGCCCCCTTCACATAGCTCTTAGATCATGCAGACATCGTGATTTAATACATTACTGTGACTGACTAACAAAGGCTTCTAAAGAAAGAGGATCGAGCCCTCTTTAGGCTAATTATTCAATTCTAAGTAACACAAGGCCTGACGCGCGAGTTGTAGTATGACTTTCGACTTCGACTCCTGCCGGGAACCTGCACCTGCCGAACCCCTCTCTGCGAGTCATCAATTTTCTGCATGAAAACTGAACTATGCTCAGCAGGCTCCTTATCAAGAGCTGAGAACAATTGGTCGCGGGGGATTTTTTCCCTGAACGGAATATCATACGATGTCACTCCGGGAAGACAGTGATTCAATTAAAGCTGGGGAGCACACCAGAAACATCAAAAATGGTAAGAGCTCCACTTGAGAATACAAAAATTCTCTGATCAGCAAGGTGGATTTTTGGAAATCGGTCGACCCAATACTGGGAGGGGAGCCAAAACAAACGAGACGAGAATAAGGTCACCCAGCGATCTTGGAAGGTTGGAATATGGCAAGGAAACACATGAGGTAACCATCGGTCTAATAAATTAGATGATTAGCTATGATAAAGTACCGAATAGTATTATGACCATACCTTCTTGTGAAGCGAGAGTAGAGGATAGAATGCCACTGTAATCCGTGAGCAGCTTGCCCAGAGGTGTCCCAGTTTGAGCATCCCATAGTTGAACTGTGCAGTCATCGTATCCCGAGGCCAGAACCTTGCCATCTGGTGAGAACACAATGGAGTGGACATGGGTGCTGTGGAGTAAGAGTGATTTGCCTAATGGCGTCCTTGTCTGAACATCCCACAACTGAATCGTGCCATCATTGGATCCTGATGCTAGCACGTGGTTGTCGGGTGTGAAGGTGACGGAGCGAACGGAGTTTAAGTGGCCTATCAGAGGCTCGCCTAGTGGTGTCCCGGTATGCGCATCCCACAATTGAATGCTGCAGTCATCGGCTCCAGAGGCAAGGACCTTGCCATTCGGCGAGAAAATGACGGTACGGACGAAGTCGCCGTGACTCTTCAGAGGCTCTCCCAAAGCCGATCCAGTATTAGGATCCCATAATCGAACCGTGCAGTCATCGGATCCAGATGCCACAGTATTTCCATCTGGTGAGAACCCAATTGAGTTAACGCAGTCCGTGTGATGTGCCACTGGATCGCCGAGAGGTGTCCCGGTTCGAGTATCCCACAGTTGAATCGTCCCGTCTACAGAACCAGACACCAATACCTTGCCGTCTGGTGAGAGCGCAATAGAATGAACATAGCGACTCAGCCCTGTAAGCCGCTTCCTCAAGGCTATCCTAGCCTTATCATCCTGCAATTGAGTCGGGCCATTACTATTCCCTAGTGCCAAAACTGCAGCATCCTCCGAGAACGTGGGGGTGCAAACAGAGTCTCTCTCGCGTAGGAGCAAATTTCCCGGACTGTGTGATGTCTGAATAAGCCACATTCGGATCGTACCGTCATCAGATGCGGATGCCAGGACGTTGCCATCCGGCGAGAACGCCACAGAGTTAACAGCGGCAGTGTGGCCTTCCTGTGGCATACCCAGAGGCAACCTGGACTGAGCGTCCCAGAATCGAATTACGTGGTCTTTGGATCCGGATGCCATAACCTTGCTGTCAGGTGAGAGCATCACAGTCCGAATGCGGCGGATGTTGTGATCTTCAGTTGGCTTGACCAAAGCCATTCTAGTCCGAGCATTCCACGATCGAACCTGGCAGTCTATGGATGCGGCTGAAAGGACCTTTTCATCCCGTGAAAAAATGATGGAGCGCACGGGATGGCCATGACCGAGGAGTGGCTCGCCCAAAGGCATCCTGGTTTTGGTATCCCACACCCAAACCGTGCCACCACCATCTCCGGAAGCTAGAATTTTGCCGTCGGGCGAGAAAGTGACGGAATAAACCATGGAGTTATGATTTATGAGTGGTTCGCCCGAAGGCCTTCCAGTCTGACCCTCCCAGAATCGGATCGTGCAGTCATCGGACCCAGATGCCAGAACTTTGCCGTCCGCCGAGAACACTATGCAGTTGACAAAACCAACATGGCCTATCATCGGTAGGCCCAAAGCCAGCCCAGTCTCTGCATCCCACAATCGTATTACGCCATCGCCATCTCCAGACGCCAGAATAGTACCGTCGGGCGAAAACGCCACGGCGCACACCAGGTTGGTGTGGCCGGTGAGTGGGTCGCTCAAAGGCGTCGCAGTCTTAGTGTTCCATAATTGAAGGGTGCGGTCGTCTGAACCCGAAACAAGTATTGCACTGTTTGGAGAAAATGCAATTGTGTTTACGGGAGAGCCAACAGATATGGTCCAGATGTTGGATGGCCATTTCAATGGTTGAAGACTGTCCAGACTGTGAATTTTGGCATGGGTGCCGTAGTATTTCCACAACTCCGTCTTGCGAGGACAATGAGAAAGCGCTGAAACATAGATGTGAAGGGACCCAAATGAAATAGGCTCCGAGAATAGAGTGATGAATCTCTGAGCGTCATCCCATAGCCCAATGAGCGATGTGAATCCGGATATCTGGTGTTCCTATGAGGGCTGATTCAGTCTATGTCAGGGCATCTAGGAACCGGGTCCGGCTCACCACGAGGAACTGATGCACGCGCCTTGCCATAGTACTTGCCTCAGCAGTAGATCCTATCAGACTCATGACTTCGAGCCAGTACAGGAGCTTTTTCTTGCTGAATGTTTCGAAATCGCCCAGCGGGCTCACGGAACCATCCTCGTCCAGTCCTGACCACGGGGCTCCCTCAGTCAGATGGATAGACCAAGCTCGGCAGCAGTATCGGATCGCCGCGGACAGCTTCCGCGCCACAACGTCCTGGATTTCCGAGTTCGCTTTCGAAATGTTGGTCAAATTGCAAATGTTTTCCCTAAGAGATCGTACCATAAGACGGAGGCATAGACTTGCTAATCGTTGATGGTGCTGAGCAACATCAATGTAATATAGTTTCTCCTTGCATCGTTGCTCGTTGATAAGAAGATCGCGGATGGAGGTGTGCATAAGACGCATGGGTTTGCTGGGTGAATCAGGGATGACGAGAAGGGAATTAAGGTCCACAAGAATGTCTTTCCGTAGAATTTGGACGACCCCATCTTGATCCGTTCCTTCATACATCCTGTGGTCCCCGTCAAGAACGGCAATGGCTTCGAGAGAGACGGGATGTGGTGCCACTACAAGGGTTCCCAGTAACCTGTTGAGAAGCTGTTGCCTTTCCCGGTCGAGCCTGACATTTTCGAATGCTTTTGAGAAGATTTGGTGATACAAATCGTCCAGCTCGCTCCATGACGACGGCTGCTTAAGTAAATCTTGCAAACGATGTATGGGTGACCCATTGTTGACGTGCGTAATCGCTGTTCGGGCCCACTGGAATAAGCCTTGAGACATCTCCACCAAGCGCGCGACGTCACTGGATGATGGCCAGTCGTCCCGAAGACCATGGTCTTCCCTTATCCGCGCGCAGGCCTGACTGATAAACCGGAAAATATCACTCGAAACGTCGGGTGACAAATCTAGGTCCTCCATCTGCCACTTCTTGGGCTCAAGAATACGGAGGAGTGGGCCCTCAGGACGGCACGTGAGGATGAACTTGACATTGGTGAGAAACGACGAAGAGTGTCGGTCGATGAGCTTGATTAGATCTACGGCGTCTTTGGTATCGTTGCATTCGTACAGAGCGTCAACGAGGATGACAATGGGGTGGATTTGGTGTCTGAGTTTTGCAAGTGAAGCGACGAGTAGGGACTTGAACTGTTCGTCGAGACGTTGGTCCGCGATGTCCTCGTTCTCTCGTACGCTCTCGAAGACTGCATTCCTCACTTCGGGAACGAGGCTGCTTCCCAACTGCCTCGCGAGAGCGCAAATTACACGGGCGTTCAGCGCGTTCTGGTCTCGACGGAAGTGAAAGATCGCGCAAGACGCTCGGTGGTTCCAGCTGTGCGCCACGGTGGAGACGATGGTGGATTTCCCTCGCCCGGCCATCCCGCGGATCCACAACACTCGGTTGGGAGTCGATGCGTCTCTGATCCAATCGTCAATCCGCTCCAGAATCTCCACTCTGGTTCCTGGGAAGCAGATTACATCCTCGATTGCGTTTCCTTGTGCCCCGTATTTTCCGTTCCCTAAACAGTTCAGGAGACGGCGTTGCTGCTCTTGCAACTCAGTGTTCCCTGGGCATAAATGTGTCAAAGCACCCACGACGGCGGGCTGGCAGGAACCTACCAAATCCAGTTACCAGACTGGAAGCATTGAGGGAAACAAGGAGCTAACGTTGAGAAACGTTAATCGAGGGACTCAGCGCTAAGACCTAATGACCGACTTGAATTTTGTCTAGCACGCTCCGAACCATTATCTGACATCTTCGAAAACTTCCATGATCATGAACCGCATCTCGGACGATCCCCGAGGCCTCCCAGTCCTTGATTTCTTCTTGCACGCACTGGAGCTCCCTGCGGTGTGGCGTTAGTGGGCCAACATTGCTGCTGTGCGTCCGCCGTACCACTGAGCATCGGCGATATGGGCCGCAATCTCATCCCCGTCAGGCTGGCTGGATTTTTCTTCCAAGTCGTGTAAACGCATAGCTAGCTTCCACACGTTGAGTTTAAGTCTTCTAGTCGTTTCTTCGCTTATTATTATGGTCTAACGAGGAAATTTTTAGAAGCCCAAGAGATGATGAAAGCAGACCCAGCGACGTTACCTGGACGATCTCAATCAACCCTAAGCCTACATCAACGGCGGCTTCCATATATCTCCCGACCATTGGTATGGTTTTGGAGCTTACTGCCAAAGATTCCAGTATGTTATGAGCTACGAGCAATCCTTCTTCAGGAACCTGATTGCGCTCTTCTTCCGGCTGAGGTGGGCTCGGGAACGAGTCCTCCGGTGGGGCGAGATTGGTTGTGAGAAGTGACGAGTTTCTTCCTTGATCCGGGGCTCCTTGAATCTAATTAACGATATCAGAATTTATGCTGAGGCAGATGAGATAATAAAGGAATCGCTCACAAGGTCTATATCCGAGGCTTCCGAGTCGCCGCTATCATCTTCAGATACCGACGCAACACCAAGTCTTGACCGCGGGTCAGATTTCTCATGAGAGATGTCTTCCCAAAGCTAGATAAAACCAAGCCTGTACTTAGTAATATGCAGTAAGTGGGGTTGTGAGCTGCTTTGCGCTTACCTTGACCAGGACCTCGCTCATTGTGGGTCGCGACGTGGCGGTTTTGTCCCAACAGCGGCGCATTAGTTTCCACAGAGGATCACCGGCTGGTAGATTTGGGTGGTGATCTGTTTTTGGCGGCTGGTCTTGTAGCACGCGTAGAATAATGACTTGCTCGGCAAGACCGTCAAACGGGATCTTCCCGCTCATGACCTAACCCGAAAAAGTTTCGACTCGTTTCGTCTCTCGGTCTATTGACCCTTGCGCGTACTCACAGTCAACATAAGGCCACCGAACGCGTAAACGTCGGTTTCTCGGTTCGGCTTATCTCCCGCGAAGAGCTCG
>WSUI01000812.1:0-15873 GCA_019633595.1 Tulasnella sp. UAMH 9824
CTCAACACACGTAAAAGGAATGACAAAGTACGCGGGATCAAAAGCAAAAAATTACTGCTGACAAGACCCATCACCCTCACCATACCGGGCTCTGGGTATTTTTCTGCGGGCACATCAATTATCGACTCTCTGTGCTGCTCCGATTTCCTTATTAAGAAACCGGTTCTAAGATGAGGTCTCCGTCTTTGCAACCGGTTCACCTGACGTAACTGGATCTCCGTAACTGACACGCCGCTTGCAAGCCTCCGATTATTCTTGACTTAGCGAGTTTTCGACTCTCCCAATTAATAACTGCCCTTGGCGTGCCTCGTAATGACAGCTGGTTCCGTTCGACACGCTGGTCATGTTTGTGCTTTATTTG
Source organism: Tulasnella sp. UAMH 9824 (assembly GCA_019633595.1). Lineage (NCBI taxonomy): Eukaryota > Fungi > Basidiomycota > Agaricomycetes > Cantharellales > Tulasnellaceae > Tulasnella > Tulasnella sp. UAMH 9824. Next base: position 362 of record WSUI01000812.1, read on the forward strand.
TGTGATGGTTGTTCAAGGGAACCAACAAGCAGGCTATACTGTTGGGGAATGCTCGAGTACGTCGATCGGGCGACTCAACCCGTCATTCCAGCGAGCGAGATGTCCAGATATAGTTTGTGTGGGAGGGGGGAGGAGGTAATCTATCACATGTAGAGGCTACGAAAGTGACAGCGATTAGTTAGGTCGCGGGTATAGGAAGCTTCCTTCGGGGGTCCATCACCCATTGATAATGTCGCTGACCCGGATCTCCAACTGGAGACTACCGGTTCTAAGATGAGGTATCCGTCGCTGAAGCTTCTTCATGTCGCACAGTAGATGCGACGTCTGTGGAAGACTGGATCGTTTGGGCTTGGTGAGTTTGCGACGTCCTTCCCAAGCAATGGGCGTCCTCGGAATAGTTGCTAACTTGCGTCGGTTCCACCCAACCTCGCCGTCGTCTTTCAGTTCCAGGTCAAGCACCATGGAGGCCTCGAAGTGCAAGGCCGCCTCATCGTGCCTCTTGAGTTCTTCGAGGACGCACGCTTTGTCCGCCAGGCATCCCGACAGGCTAAACTTGTCCTGGAGTTTGCGATGCTCGGCAATGGCTACGTCGTACCAATGGAGGGAGTCCTCAGTTGCACCCTGGTCCTTCTTTACTTCTGCGAGGCGAGATGCGGTGCAAGGGAGCTCCCAGTCGCCGAATGATAGTTCGCGGTAAAGGGAACAGGACTCCTCCAGTGCGGCCGCGGCTTCGTCAAGTCGACCTTGTGTTTGGAGGCAGATCCCCAGTCCGTACAAGCCCTGCGCCAATCTCCATCGAACGTTGCAATGCCGGGAAATAGAGATCGACTCTTTCAACAGCTCCTCCGCTTCGCTGGCACTACCCTGCAGTCTTTGGATGGTGCCGAGACGCAGTAGCGCGATGCAGACACCATGCTCCCACCCAATCCTCCTCGCAATATCGCAGGCACCTCGGACAATGGTAGCGGCGTCACCGAGACGATCTCGGTCAATGTCCAACGAACCAAGAACCATGAGCATTCTAGCCTCCCCGAACTTATCGCCGCTCCGAGAAGCAATCGCTACGCCACCTTCCAGCGTGGACAACGCGTCGTCATAACGGCCTTCCCATCTCTGGATTTCTCCCACTTTCTCGAGGCACTCCACAACACCAACGTTGTTGTCGTGCACGCGAAATATTTCGAGGGCTTCGTTCAGAAACCCCATTGCATCGTCGTATTTGGATTGAAGGCTGAGAGCACTGCCCATCAGGTAGAGAGTTTCCGCCGTTCCCAGAGCATCGTTAAGGCTCCTGAGCTTTTCGAGGGCGGTTGAGGCGGTTTGAAGGGCTTTGGCGGGGTCCGAATGGCGATGCAACACCTCGGCTTGCTTGAGGAGAACGCTCGCAATCCCTTTCTCGTCTCCTTCTTCCTCGTACAGTAGTAGGGCGTTTTCAAGGTGGGTAAAACCCTCCTTGTAGTTGCCTTTCCAGCTCTCGAGGTCACCGAGGTTTTCGAGCAGGGCTGCCGAACGACCGTGGTCACCCAGGGTTGGAGGACATCGAGGCTATCACAAGTTATATATCAGAGATAGCTTGACACACTTTCGGGGTAACAAGGCGTACCAGGGATGTAACGGTTGTCCGACACATGATGCTTGTCGGCCGAAGCTCCGGTTCAGCTGCCCAGCATCTTATCATCAACTCCCACACCTGAAGACAGTTGCTTAGTCGAATCTCTCCGTCGACTTGAGGGCGAGGGTCTTCGAATATCTTGAGGATGATGGCGTAGTCTGCGGAGGTCCCTTCGTAGGGCAACTCTCCCGTCATTATCTGAATGCGGAATCTCCATTGGTCAGAAGGTCCGTGCATAGGACGAACCCGTACTGACCTCCCAAACCAGCCAGGCCCAAGCATAAACATCACTAATGGGCGTTCTTGGTTGGCCTTTGATCAATTCTGGACTACACCAACGGAAGGACCCCTTGAACCCTGTCGACGTTTCCAGTCTTCCGAAGCCGCTGTCTTCGTGAAGTCGTGCCAAGCCAAAGTCGCATAGAACCGCTCGGAAGTTACCGTTTACGAGGACATTCGCCTTCAAGAGCAGGGAAGTTAGATTAAATCTTAGATAGAAGGCCGAGCACTCTTATGTACAGATTTGACGTCACCATGACAAACCGGGGGGTTAAGTTGATGGAGAAAGGCTAGCGCGTCGATTGTATCATAAACCTAGCGCAGTATTAATCGCAAACACCATCAATTGAGGCTCAGGGGCAGAGTTACTCACCAATGAGAGTTTTTCAGGTACCTCCAGCTCGTGTCGACGAATAAATTCGCTGACGTTCCCATTCGGCTCCCAAGGTGAAATTAACCAGGCTTCAGACAGCTCAGCATTGGCGTAGAAACCGATGAATTCGGCGATACCCGGGTGCGCTTCGAGACCCGACCACACCAGCATCTCCCTCGTGAAAGCCTACACCAGAGAAGGTTGGTTCACTGCGCACCTAAGGAAGACATGAGCTCACCCTTTTAACTTCAGATTTGTCATCCACTGCTGATAGTTTGATCTGTTTGACGGCAACGACTTGAAGAGGTCCATATTGACGTGAAGCCCACCATGTGGGAAGGTAGGTGGATGGGTGAAGGTGAGCCCTCTGAACGATTCCGTAGCCCCCGACGCGCCTATGGTCGTCGTCCAAGAGAACAATCCTCCTGTGGTTTATTCTATGCTTCTCCAACGTGTGGTAAGCCTCGTCCTGGATGGGAGATGCTGTCCAATGAGAGATTGGGAACTGGACTGAAACCGGGTACACCTACCACAGCCCGTAGTCTAGCAAGCCTGCTCTCTGTGTCTTCAGAGCTTGATATTGGCTTCGAAAGCCATTCTTGTCGTGTATTCGTCATCCACGATGCAGTGCTGATGGTTGCTGAAACGGTAATGGGTGGGGGCGGTGGTTCCTAGAACCTCCGTGCGGGTCCTCAGGGTCCCGTCCTCCGGCGCTGTGGATTCTTGTGCTTCCCACCACTCGTCAGACTTTGAGGCCTCTACTAATCAAAGGCCAAATATTCCTCCATGCCCGCCAGAATTACCGATTAAGTAATTTCGCTTTGAGTAAGCGTTCCAATGGTTAATGTGCGATATCAAATTAAAATGGTATTTTCTGAGGAAGCAAATTGCTTCCGCTCGTCGTCAGACAGCACGTGTCCTGGACAGAGCACATCAATCGAATGGCACGGGTCCGCCGACGGAAATATAAGATGATAGTGAAGTAATATCTAATCATATGGGTAGAAAAACTCATATCAGATTATCAAGGGAGGCGCAAGCCTGGCACCATTCCTATCAGCTATAGACTGCATCATTGATGCGAATTTCCCAACTTGAGACCAGTGATAATAAGGTGAGGTATCCGCCTCTGGAGCTTCTTTACGTCACTAAGCAGAGGTAGAACCTGCTATTCTCCGGTTAGTCTTCGTTTCGCGGATTTTGTTGGAAGTATTTCTGGAGGGGACTAGGGGCGAAAGGATAGGGGATCCTAGGAGGACTCGTAATTCTTCATTCTTACATCGTATCCCATTACTAGAATACTTATAGTATGTAGATACAAAGGGAAATACACGATGATGGGGTAAACCGGTTACAATAAGCTATAAACTGAGTATGCTACGGGTGTCTAGCAACAGTAAAGATGGAAATGCAATAGTTATTAAAATCCTATCCGCCAACAAACTTTAGGGCCTCCCAAGAATCGGCCGTCAAAGGGATCCTCAATAAAGTTCTCTGGGTAGTAAAATGCCAAAAAGGAAACTGGTGGCTAACGCGTTACTGCCGCTGATACAACTCTTAATGCCTACTCCTGCCCACTCTAATTTGTTAATATACATTTACTATGGATCATTAACTATCAAAGGATGGGCAGCAAGAGCGCCATGCCAACGTCTTGCTGCCACCCAATACTCTTCGCAATGTCGGATGCCCGCATGACGATGGTTACAGCTTCGGGCAAGCGATTCCGGTAAATCTCCGGAGACCCGAGACCAAGGAGTGATCTGGCCTCCCTGAATCTATCACCGCATCGAGAAGCAATAGTCACCGTTGTCGGGCGCTGACCGATTTAATATCTCTGTGACAGATCGGCGGGGTAAGTTGATGAAGAAATTCCAGTGCATCGATTGTATCATAATCTGGTACGGTCCTCCTGGTAATGACTTGTAGTAGGCACTCCACAAATAACTCACCAACGACAGTTTCTCGGGCACTTCAAGTTTGTGCAGGCGAACAAATTCGCCGATGTTTCCGTGTGGCTCCCAAGGTGTGAGCAGCCAAACTTCCGATAGCTCAGTGTTAGCGTAAAAAACAATGAATCTAGCAATACCCGGATGAACATTGAGACTCGACCATACGAGCATCTCCTTCGCGAAACCTATGGGCCAAGGAATTAGCCCCTCGTTGGCACAAAAGACAAAACGACCCGGAATCTTTTCACTTCCGCCGTGATTTCTGCAGCTGATATTCTAGTCTGCTTGACGGCAACCAGTTGAGGAGGACCATATTGACGTGAGGCCAACCATGTCGGGAGGTAGGCGGATGCATGCAGGTATGCTTTGCGTACGGTTCCATAGCCCCCAGAGCGTCTATAGTCGTCGGTGAAGAATAAAATATCCTTCTATGGCTAATTTGGTACTTCCTCAGGGCTTGTTACGTCTCGTCCTGAGGTGAAATTGTCGTCGTCTGAGAAATCCTGAACTCCAGGTTGGATCTGGTCTGGCTGTTGACAATTAAGGGAATGCTCGCACAATCGATCGAGCATAAAGCTAGATCGAACGATTCGAGCCGGACCTGTGCCCGTGTAAAGCCGTACTGTCTCAGGCTGGTGCTCAGTTGTTTTGGGGCGAGATGAGAAGCTTTCTTTGCGCCCGCGACAAGGGGGTCCATAACAAGGGGGTCCACACGTTCCCACTAACCTCGCCCCCATCCCTGCTGCAACTGGTCCAGTCTCTATAAGGTGTACTTGATACCCCACTCCGACAAAACTCCAGTTAGTAACGATGACAACCGTCGAAGACACGGAAAGGAGATAGGCTGCAAGAAAAGCAGTGGTGGGTACCAGTATGGCTGCAGTCCTCAGGACCCCGCCTCTGGGACTGATGTGTTATGCGAACCTCGCCTTCTTCTGTACACAGCATTCAGACGAATCCGGCTATTTAAGGTGTTCATTATTGCCGGGGTCTATATAGTAGGTGGGCTATCGACAGTCACTTCACGCCGAGACCCTTGCATCCAGACCCCTCTAAGTACTCCCTTCTAATCTCCGCCTTGGTCAAGGGACCCCCAATTTCACCAATTTCGGACCTCCAACTTGAGGCCAGGGCTCCTCAGCTGCGGAAGGCGTCGTTGAAGCTTGGTCACATCGCACAGCAGAGGCGATACCTGCTGCACTCCGACTCCTCTCGGCTTGGAATACTTCCGGCTCTCCCATTTGATGATGGACTTTGGAAGCCTGCTCAAATGCTGTTGGTTCCAATACATCCCGTATCCCAGCTCTTGATCCAGTACCAAGGAGGCTTCGAAGTGCAACGCCGCCTCGTCGTAGTCTTCCGTTTCCACCAAAACCTTCGCCTTCTCCCCCAAGCATGCCGAAGTCTGGTACTTGTCCCCCATTTTGCGGAACTCAGCGATGGCCGAGTTGTACCAAACGAGCGATTCCCTTCTTGCACCTTGGTTGCGTTTGAGTTCGGCGACGATGGCCGCGGTGCTGGCGGATTCCTCGACGAGCGAGATTTCTTGATACGCGGCGTAAGATCCTTCGTAGGCTTTGATTGCTTCTTCGAACCTTTCTTGAGAGCGGAGACACAGTCCCAGGGAACCGAGCACTTGAGCTAGCCGCCAGGGTGTCTTGATTCTTCGGGCCGCCGTAAGCGCTTCTTGGAGCAACTCCTCCGCTTCCGGGTAATTATTCTCCCTCATCTTGAGCGTGCCGATGTCCCATAACGCGGTAACGACTCCGTACTCCCATCCAATCCTCCGTGCAATGTCGCGGGCCTCGGAGAGGATGGCGTCACTTCTGGCCAGATCACCGTTGTCCATGTGCGCGACTCCAAGAATGATGAGCACCTTGGCCTCCCCGAGCTTATCGCCACAGCGCGAAGCGATTCCTACAGCCTCCCCCAGAGTATCCAATGCCTCCTGATTCCGCCACTTCCGTCGGTGAATCTCCCCAACCCTCTCGAGGCATTGCACGATACCCACATCGTTGCCATGAGTGCGGAAAATCGTGAGGGCTTGGTCCAGATATGTCGCGGCCTCATCTTCCTTGGACTGCACGGTCAACGCGCTTCCTATCAGGTATAGGGATTCGGCTGTTCCCAGAGGGTCGCCGAGTCTTTTGAATTTCTCCAAGGCGGCTGAGGCGGCATCGAGCGTCTTGGCGGGATAGGAATGGCGATATGAGATGGAGGCTTGCTTTCGGAGAACGCTGGCGATCCCTCGGTTGTTCTCCTCTTGCTCGTACAGCCCCAGCGCTTGTTCCAGATACGCGAGGCCTTCTTCATAGTTGCCCTTCCAGCTCTCCAAGTCGCCAAGATTCTCCAGAAGTGCAGCAGAACGCGCCTGGTGTTGAGGATCTCGGGGCGTTGGGGGGCAGCGTGGCTGTCGATAGGAGTTGAGTTAGGTCAATTTGCAGCGAAGAGCATCTAAAAGGTATCACTTACGAGGAACCTGACCGTGGTCCGACACATGCTGCTCGTTGGTCGCTGCAGAGGTTCAATTTCCCAGCATCGTATCATTAACTCCCACACTTGAAGGCAGTCGCTGAGGCGAGATTCTCCGTTGACCTGGGGACGAGGGCTTTCGAAGATCTGGCGCATGATGACATAATCAGCCCCAGCTCCCTCATAGGGAAGCTCGCCAGTCATTATCTAGTAACCGGGACTATTAATACGAAATTTCAAGCATTGGGGAACGAGCTACTGACCTCCCAAACTAACCATGCCCAGGCATATACGTCGCTGTTGGGTGTCCGCGGGTGGCCGTTGAGAAGCTCGGGACTGCACCAACGGATGGATCCCTTGAACCCAGTCGATGTCTCCAGTCTCCCAAAGCCACTATCCTCGTAAAGTCGTGCTAATCCGAAGTCACATAGCACAGCTCTATATTTGGCATTCACGAGAACGTTTGCCTTCAGGTGCGGAAGGTCATCAGCTCGACCGTATTCCGCAGTAAAACTCCCACTCACAGATTTGATGTCGCCGTGGCATACTGGCGGATTCAGTTGATGGAGAAATGTTAATGCGTCAATGGTATCATAAACCTTGTGCAAAATTCATTATCAGCTGAGTGGATAGGAAGACTAAGTGGCACTCACAAGCGACAACTTCTCTGGTACCTCGAGTTCCCGTCCACGAATGAACTCGCTCACGTTTCCATATGGCTCCCATGGCGATATTAACCAAGCTTCCGTGTGTCCAAAGTCGGCACAGAACCCGATAAACTTGGCGATACCCGGGTGCGTTTCAAGACCTGACCAAACCAGCATCTCCTTCGTGAAAGCCTATAGGGCAACCTCAGCTGAGTAAGCAACGTCAGAGGCGAGCTACAGTGGCGAGCTCACCCTTTTCAGCTCGGCCACGTTATCTATAGCAGTTATTTTGATTTGTTTGACGGCCACAACTTGGGGTGGGCCATATAGGCGCGTAGCCAGCCACGCGGGAAGGTAAGCGGAGGCATAGAGGTGCGCCGATCGCACAATTCCGTAACCCCCCGTGCGTTTCTGGCCATCTGGAAGGAAGACGATTCTCCTAGCATCAACCTGATGCATCTCTAGCGCTTGGTACGCCTCGTCCTGGGGAGAGAGTAGGTCATTGTTACGAAAAATTGTGAATTGGACCGGAACCGTCCCGACACCCACCACCGCTTGTCCTCTCGCCTGTCTCCTTTCGATGTCTTCGACGCTCGACATTATTCGTGGACGCGGTTCTAGTTGCGTTGCAAGTGTTTACTGTCCCCGACCTAGGCTGTAACGTCGTAATAGGAGAGAGGGTCGTTATCACGAAACGAGGGGAGCGTCGAGGCTAACATTTGGACGGGCGTCTATGTATTCCCACCACGGTTTCGATTCCCCGAACCATAATTAGACCCTCCGTTCTCTGCTAGACTCCTCTAAGGAGAGCATAAATCATAGACGGCTACACGCCTGTCTGATATAGGTCATAACGTCGCGAAAGTTTCGTGTTTATTGGTCGCGCTAGCAAGCGGGACGCTCACCTCAACTCGATGGACCCAAGCCCCGGAAGAACCGTCGTGATTAGCCAGCTGGGATGTCAAGGATAGGCAGACAACCTCCCCTAGCCGTTATATGCACCATCTCTTTTGACCTATTTTTTAGATCTCCTCCAGACAAACTCACAAATGTTAGTCTGGAATACGTGATCGAGATGCTGGGACGGCCTTTCATGGGGGATGACGTGAAAGACGGTGTATAAGTGTTGACCCAATCTTGAAAAAGCCCGAGAGTGAAAGTTCGAACAGCCCCTCCAGATATGGGGATATTTGGAGGGACAGGATCGGGTGCAAAGCGTCGATTGCTGCTTCGATGCGGCGACAAAAGGCCGTAACGCCGCCGTACACTACCATTAGCCACACGTCTCTCAATGCAGAAGACGGACTGCAAGCATCATCTTCACAGCTGTGCTTTCGATTCTCGTTCGTATCGAAGCATCCTATTTATTTAGACACTGCGGCGCTTTCTCGCTCCCACCTCACCCCAGGTCTTGCGGTCTTTCATATAGAACTAAGAATATATACACGTGGTAGGTACAGGGAAAAATTCATACGATGTGCCTAACTCTGAAGCAAAATGTCTTGTAAACCTTTCCTTGGTACATCAGTTGGTAATCCCTCCCTTTGAGAGTCGAACCTCTAGCTTGAGACCCGGGGTAAGAAGTTGCGGGATGCGTCGCTGCAGTCTGTTCACATCACACAGCAGATGTCATGCTTGGTGCGGCTCGCCCAATCTCAGCCGGGGGTGCCCCCGGCTTTCCCATTTCATGGTAGTCATTGGAATGCGACTAATCTTCTCCCAGTACCATTCCCTTATTTGGGTAAAGATGCAGGACGCTTTCAAAGCTGATCGAGCCGTTGCTGCAGGAGTGAACGTCGTTGGAACAATCTGGAGATTCTTGTCCGAGTGGACACGTGCCTCCATTTGAAGGGTCCATCAGCCGCGTCGAGTCCGGGACTATGCAGCAGGAACTGTTCAGAGAAACAACAGGAGCTACTCGTAAATACACGTGTGGAACAGAGACTAGTGGTAAAATGCGAAGTGAAGCGAGTCTAAACTGTTTCCACAAGGACCTATATCGACACCAAACCGTACAGTCGCATGGCCATAACCTACTACAGGTTCATAGCACTCAGGAAATTGATGCCGCTTGCTACAGTAGTTTGACCGGTGTCTTGAGGTTTGGCGTTGTCAGCTGGGGGACGCGGAGTTGAAGTTTCATTACATCGCACGACAGAGACGGCGTTCGCAGGGACTGGGCTTTAGCTAATGCGAGTCTTGCCTGCCTTCTGACTTCCCACCTGATGGCCGTCTTCGGAATACCGCTGAGTTTTCCTAGATTCCAAGCCACACCCTCGTCATCTTCAAGCTCCCGGTCGAGTATCAGGGAGGCTTCGAGGTGCAAAGCTCCCTCGTCACATCGGCCCATGTCCACTAGTACCAGCCCCTTCTCGGCTAGGTACGTTGAAACATTGAACTTGTCCTGGCACCTGCGGAACTCCGTAATCGCTCGATCGAACCAAAGGAGAGCGCTCTCTGCGTAGCCACGGTCTTTTTTCGCGCGGGCGAGGAAGGCGCAGGTAGTGGCGAAACTCGGATCATACACAGTACCAATGACCTGTTCTAGCGACCAGGATTCCTCCATGGTCGTAGTGGCTTCTTCAAGCTGGTCTTGTTCCTGGAGGCATCTTGCCAAGTAGTGGAGCGCTTGAACCAACCTCCATCCGGCATCGCTACGCCTGGCAACAGAGACTGACTCGCGTAGAAGCCTCTCCGCTTCGGGGTGATTGTCTTGATCAATTGCAACGCCACCCATGCGGCAAAGGGCGGTAGTCACTCCATGCTCCCATCCAATGCTCCGGGCGATCTCGTGGGCCTTGGAAAATGTAGACATTACGTCGTTCAGATCATCGAGACCCCATCGCGTGACCCCGAGGACGATGAGCGCCCTGGCTTCTCCTAGTTTGTCTCCACAGCGAGAGGCAATGTCGACAGCCTCCTCCAGGGTAGATGAGGCCTCCGTGAATCGCTTTTGCCGTCGGTAAAGCTCGCCCAGTCTCTCGAGGCACTGTCCGATGCCTACAGTGTTTCCTTCGGCCCGGAATATTTCCAAGCTGTCCTGGAGATGAGCCAGAGCCTTCTCCTTCTCGTTTTGCGCCACGGAGTAAACCCCCATCCAGTACAGGGAATCGGCAACGCCATTGGTATCACCTAGGCTCCTGAACTTCTCCACGGCGGCGGCGGCGGCCTTTGCCAGTCTGAGATAGTCGGAATTGCGATAGGACACCGCCGCTTGCCGGCGTAGCGCGCTAGCGATGCCCCTATCGTCACCTTGTTCTTCGTAAATAGATAGTGCTTGCTCGAGGCGGGCCAATGCCGCTTTGTGATTGCCTCTCCAACTCTCGAGTTCACCAAGGTTCTCTAGTAGAGCCGCTGAACGGTTATGAAGACCGGCTGCTTTTGGAACTGGAGGGCAGTGGGGCTACGCGCGTGTAAGTTGAGCAAGGCTAGGTAACAAGTCGTGACGTTGAGGACACGTACGAGATATGCGACGATTATTTTGCACATTGCGCTTGTGGGGCGCTCAGACGGCCCAGCGACCCAGCACCTTGTCATAAGCTCCCACAGTTGGAGGCAGTCGCCCAGGCGAGACTCCCCATTGACTTGGGGGCGTGGACTTTCGAAGATCTTCCGAATGATGACGTAGTCCGCCCCCGCTCCTTCATAAGGCATTTCGCCGGTCATTATCTGCCAGCCGAGGATGTTAGGGGGATGCAAAAAAGCGGAGTAATATGCAACTAACCTCCCAGACCAGCCACGCCCAGGCAAATACGTCGCTACTTGGAGTTCGTGGATGCCCATCAAGAAGCTCAGGACTGCACCAACGAATTGAACCCTTGAATCCAGCCGTCGTCTCGAGCCTCCCGAACCCGCTATCTTCATGGAGTCTTGATAGCCCAAAGTCACATAGGACGGCTCTGGATTCCGAGTTGACGAGAACGTTTGCCTTGGGCAAGAATGCGATCAGGCGGAGAACTAGCAGACCTATAGGCCGTTCCTACCGATTTGATGTCCCCATGACACACGGGGGGATTCAGTTGGTGTAGAAATGTCAACGCATCTATCGTATCGTAGACCTAATCACATGCGCTTTGTGAGGGTATTGCATTACCAAGCTATCGGACAAACTCACCAACGAAAGCTTTTCCGGCACCTCGAGCTCCCGCCCGCGAATAAAGTCGCTGATGTTGCCACACGACTCCCATGGTGAGATCAACCAAGCCTCCGAGCTCTTGAAGTCGGCGCAGAAACCGATGAACCGAGCGATATTTGGATGCCCTTCGACGCCAGACCAAACCATGACCTCTTTGGTAAAAGCCTGCGAAATTGTTCCCAGAGTCCAGACCGGTTTAGCGCCCTCACAAGGACAAGGAGTATGCTGAACCCACCCGTTTCAGTTCGGACGTATTATATATGGATGACATTTTGATTTCTTTGACCGCTACGACTTGAGGAGGACCATATCGGCGTGAGGTGAACCACTCGGGGAGGTATGACGATGGGTAAAGATGGGCTCGTCGCACAACGCCGTAGCCTCCTGCACGTTTATGATCTTCATCGAGGAAAACGACCCTTCGACGGTCGACTTGATACTTCTGCAGTGCTTCGTACGCCTCGTCCTGGATAGAAAGTGTTTGTCATATGAGAAATTATGAACTGGACTGGACGTGTCCTAGACCCACCACTGCCCGTCCTCTAGCCAGCTTCCGCTCTATGTCTTCGTCTGTCGACATCGTTCGTAAAGTGTTCCCCGATGGTTGGGTGGAAGCTCTCAAGCAAGTTCGGACCCAAGCAACACCCCTGCAAGACGATTGATGGTGGACGTACAACGGACAATGAACGAACGGCAAGTTCTCCGTCTCCGTCCATCGGCGAAGTGGGCTTCCCATCCTCTCACATAAGCTTTCCTCCTGTCAGTGATTAAGGACAATCTCAACTCGATCTTCACCAAACCTCTGCCCAGAACTTGTATTATATTACAATCCACAGAACTCCAGATGTCTTAGGCGCTATTCAGCTCATCCACATAAAATTCCTCCCAACAGTCCTCAAAGTCACGACCACTTTTGGGTGCGCTATCCAAGAACTCGTTTGTAACGGGGAAAAAAGCGCACATCGCGCAATGCCAGCTCCCGTCCTCCACAAGCGTAATGCAAACAGCCGTCCCCAGAGCCCCAGCCTTCTTCGACTCCACGTCCATCTGCTGCCGCTTCTGGGTCAACGAACTCTGGCCCTCGGGCAAGAAACTCGCCGGGTACTTCTCCTCCAGCTCCGGTATGCTCATCTTCTTGATCGCCAAGACCTTGACGGGCGTCTTTGGGTCCGGGTCGTACTTGACGAAGATGACGCCACAGTGGGTTTGAAAATCGTACCGCGACTCGGGCTTGAGCACCCCGAGAGCGACGAAGCACGATTGACCCACGAGTTGTTTTCGGGTTTCATCGAACTTGCGGATCTTTTTGAACATCTCCGCGTCCGCGGCGCGTCCCTTTGGTAAAGTCTGTTGGACTACGCGGTTGTCGTAGCAGTAGGTCTTATGGGTTTTCCAATTGAGCACAGCGCACACTTCGCTCTGCAGGGAACTCCTCCATGTTAGCAATGGCAGTGAGAAGAGATGGAGGATTGAACGTACGCAATACGACATGGCGTAGCAAGCCGGGCAGAACATGTGGGGCGTGACACCAGGAAGGCGGTGGCACTCGTTGCATCCACGCTCGACCTCTCTCGAATGATTTCCAGGCTTTTGAGCGTCTTTGATAACTGCGCGGTATTCCGGGGCTTCAAAGAACGGAAGTCGCACCTGTTTAAGGCCCTTGGAAACGGCGAGATGGCTCTAAATAACGAATCGATTCAGCACCAGCCGTGTCGCCCAATAAACAAAGCAGATTACCTCGACATCCTCAGCCCAGGGCATAGAGCCCGTCCCAACCAAAATTTCGAAGTCCTCCTCGCTTACTCGCGATGCCCACGAATCTTCCTTCGAACAATATTCCTCCCATCTCTCCCTGGCGAGCTTCTTGAAGGCCTCGTAATCCGCTGGTCGGTCTGCATACCCGCGGTCGTCGATTAATGCCATAGTAGCTTCGACTTCGTCTCGAGCCGCAGAGTTGTTAAGGTTGATTTGAACGGCTTTTAAAAAGTCTATTGCGAGAAATAGACGGAACAGACAGGGATTGTAAGCTCATAAGCAGAGGGTGATTGCGACCCTGAAAAACGCTCACCTTGCACGGCAACCTCCCATCTACCCATTTCACTAACGTCAGATGTGAAGGTCAGTTCCATGAAACCGCGTTGTTTGCTTATTATCACAGAAGTACTTCCCGATTTGCCATGCCTAAACGATGATAGACTTTGATGTGGAACATTCCCGTATGCCAGCCGTGAATCGATGCATGCTCGCGGAGGGCCATTTTGGCAGCCTTTTCAGCCTCCGACCACCTTCGAGGGCGAGGAGATATGAATGTACGTATACATACATAAAGATAATGCTTAAAACTTACTTCTTAAGCTTCAGTAAAGCGGCAGACATGTTGGACCAACAAACCGCGTTGTGAGGGTGACCGTAAACGATAGCCTGTTGGTAGTGCGCCGCTGCGTCTTCAAACTTGCCAGCACGGAATGCATCGTCTCCCTGTATCAGAGATCGGATGGTGAATACTTTTCATCGAATGCGCCCAGCAAAACGGGTGTCATGGGCGTGAAAAACAAGGGCAAGGTGGGCGAACCTTCTTTTTTGCCTCGACTCCAGCCTCCTCCTTCTCCGTCAAAATGTCCTTCCGTATCCTCTCCGCAGCTTTCTTAACCTCGTCACCTCTGGGACCTTTATAGGTTTCGTATTGGGGTGTCTGAGGTGCTATCTGGATTTCGGACAAGACCTCGTTGTCCCAGATCTCCTTCTCCTTGAGATAGAAATGGAGGGTCGCGATTCGTTGTTTCGTCGTGAGTTCCTCGGTGCTTTGAGGGGAGGTATTTTCTTGCTCAGTCGCGATGGGGGTTTCTTCGACAGCCATTGAGAGAAAAAAGTTTTCGTGGGCGAGAGGTGGAAGGGGGAGAGTTGTGCAGAGAGGCGCGGCGCGTGTCGCAGCGGAGATTAAATACAGAGCAAAACGGTACTGGACGTAAAGAGTCTGATCCGAGCCCCAAGGCTATCACCGAGAATTCCTAATACTGTTCAACAAGGTAAAAAAAATCTCGCATTACAAAGATATATACCATAAAATTGTCATAAATCTTCTCCGCCACGCAGCCCGACGGTCCGACCTAGCACGTCCCTTCAAGTAATCGTGACGACTTCGCCCCTCCAATCTTTAATCACGACGAGGTCACAGTCGATAGTCTCTCCAGTATCCGTACAGACGACGCTCGTGGGATCAAGGGCATCGAGTTTGATGCCCCTCCGTTCCATGAAGCTTCGTCCCAAGATAACGTCGAAATGCGATTCCTCGCTGAGGTAGACGTCATGGATGGTGGTAGTCTTGCCAAGCGTAATAGGCCATTTGCCGATTTGTACCAAACCAGTGTAGCTTTAGGTGCCGAGATGACACAGGGAGGGCCGAGAGACCTCGCGGTCAGCGAGAAGAACAAAGGGGTGTTGAGTGACGACAGAGCTCACCCATAGTGACCAGGGGCTGTGTCCGCCGGTATGAATCCATGTTCCAGAGCGAAGGTGCGGGATAGGTATACATGTCTATGGCCCTTGCGCAGGAGCATTCGGACTGACGGAAGAGGAAAGTTAGGAGTTTCCAAAAAGGGCAGGCCAAAAAGGGGGACTTGCCTCCGTTCACGGGCCCTATCTTGCCAGTGACGGTCCTCACACCGTTCTCGGTATGGAATTTGTTGAACTTGAGCTTGTAGTCGGCCTTGTAGTCCTCTATCACTTCGGGTAGCTCCTTCCCACTTCTCTTGGATTTCCCGCTTCTCACCGACGACGCGCGGGCGCCGTCAGCTGACCTTATGGACTCCGGCCTCCGTCCCTCATTCCGCCCGGGTTTGAATGCGTAGAACGAAGGGTTACGGTACTCCGAGGCGGTGGGAAGCGGAAGGTCGGGGTTCTGGGCAAATAAAGTCGGCGTGTCGTTGCTGCCCGTCGGGTTCATCCTCCAAGTGAATATCCGATAATCGGACTCGTCGTCCAAAGTCCAAAATGAGCCGTTCCACTCGTACTTGAGCCATCCTGGGCCAACTCGAGCGGGTAC
>WSUI01000814.1:0-15823 GCA_019633595.1 Tulasnella sp. UAMH 9824
CAGACTGGTCGTAAGTTCACTTTCAGTTGAGAGAGGAGCCAGGTCGACGCCAGGTCGAAATCTCGGTCGCCTTGAGGTGTGTCGGTAAGGAGAGTCGAAATTTTGTTTACTCGCTCTTTGAACCCTTCGAAATCGATTGAGACTTGTTCGATAGATTGCAGTTTGCGGAGAAGGCGGTTTTGTGCAGGGGCGCGAGTGATGCATGGAAGGAGAAGGTAGCGGAACGTGGCGAGACGGAGTGGCTGGTACGGGGAGAGTAAAGAGGAACGGAGATGCTCGAATGCTGTCGCGAGAGGGATATTAAGAGAGGAGGGAAGGCAAGACTCGACAAAGGCGCAGTAACCATCAAGGACGTCAGAGCTCCACGCCCAATTCTCCATGACGGCTTTCATCCACCAGCTCTGCGTTTCACTTCCCGCTAGTGTTTCGAAAGGAGTAGCGCCTTTCTTCTTTCCTTTATGATCTTGTCCCAAAGTTGTAAAGCAAACCGACAGCACCAACGCGGCGTTGGTAGATCTCGAGTCGAAGTCGCTCTTCGCCGCTTCCTTCGTCGGGAAGGTGTCGAGGACATGTTGGATGATGCTGACAATCGACGGAACGAGGCTGTCCACAGGAATCCAGGTGGCAAGAGAAGATATCAAGGAAAGGTTGCATACCTATGATCAAACGAGGGTATCTCAGTGTGATGGTAGAGCGAAATGGACGGGAGCCCTTACGTC
The DNA here is from genome assembly GCA_019633595.1 of Tulasnella sp. UAMH 9824. Classification (NCBI taxonomy): domain Eukaryota; kingdom Fungi; phylum Basidiomycota; class Agaricomycetes; order Cantharellales; family Tulasnellaceae; genus Tulasnella; species Tulasnella sp. UAMH 9824. The sequence goes on from WSUI01000814.1 coordinate 720, forward strand.
GACGCCCCTGTCCAAACTCCACTTCCCCCCTTCCACGTCCAACCTCTCTCTGGCCCATCCAGCCACATCGTTCCTCGCACTCTCTGAGACATCAGCCAACGAACCCTTCTTCACAAGATAGGAGACCAATCCTAGAGCATTTGACGAGCTAGTCTCCTCTCCATCCAGGGCTGTCTTCAATAACGGAACGATGACCTTTCCAACTTGAGGGGCGATAACCAAATTCCACCCTGCCCAACCAAGGTCCGATAAAATCGCCGACAGTCGTAGAGCGAGGAGAGGGAACGACGAGAACAAGATTTGGGTGAGGTGCCGGGCAGGGCCGTTCCATGTTGTCATATCTCCCGCGAGGAGAGCCGCGCACGCAAAGTGTGTTAGGGAGTTGAGTTGAGGTGGGCTGAAGGACGAGGGTGAAGATGAGAGAGTTGAGAGGGAAGACGTGAGCGAGATTACTGAGGATATTTGTTTAACTGCAATGAAGAGTGTATCATCAGGAAGATGCTCGAAAGGCGCGATTCGGATACACCCACTTTGCATCCTTGAACCCTTCTTAGCCGAGCAAGCAAATGCTAGGATCTTCCAGACCCTTGCAATCCTTTCATTTGAATCGATCTCTTCATCCTTCCCAACTTCACGTTTATACACTTCCAGCATCAGCTCGCTGATGTTGTCAAACGATTTTGCGCTTGTGGTCCAGTTGATGGCAGCCGTTAGGATCCGCCGCCAAAGCACCACGACCCCTGCTACGACCTCTTCGTTCCCCTCCACAAGATACCTTTCGACCAAATGCGAAAGCAAGGTTTTAGAAGACGGATGGATCGTCCCATTTGGAGCTTGAATCGCGGATACCCATATCCATGTCACGCCTTCATGTTGTTCCACGCAAGCGTCCACAAGTAAGTCCACTGCTTCCCGCTGAACCTCCTTTCCCTTCAGCTTCCTCATCACAAACCCACCCCAGACTTCAGCCAACGTCCTCTCGATTTCTTCGCCAGACATGCCAGCTCCCTTTCTCCGAACGACTGAAAGCATGGTTTGCTTGACCAAGAGCCATGAAGGGCGGAGGAGCTGTTTGGCGTTGGGTAAAAGGATGTAACGGAACAGGGAGGAGAGGGTCGTGAGGAGTGTTTTGATCGTATTGGGAGTCGGGAGTGGGCGAGCGGACTTGGGCGGTTGGGTTGAAGAGGAAGGGTCAGCGGTAGTGGGTTGAATGTTGGTCGAAGGAAGGATGTCTAGGACCGCCGCGAGGAGCGCTGGGTAGGATGAAAGGAGAGTTGTACGGAGGTCGTGTGCGAGGTTCTGAAGCATGCTGTGAAAAGCCAGATGCGAAGGTTAGTTAAAGATGAGAATCGTAATATAGCAACACTTACTCCAAGAGCGGCGTTAGAGCTTCCTCCTCGCATACTTTAACGACTTGTATCCATAGCTCGACGATAGCTTTCCAGTTGTGAAGAAGTAGGGCAAAAGAGCGGCTCATGGACTCCACCCGAGACGCAAACGATATGAACGATGGCTTGACGCTGATTTCGCGCCATCTTTGGATCGATTCATGGAAGTGGGAGTCGGTTTCCTGGGAAAGGGTCTGTTGAGAAAACCGCGGCATTTGAGTATCGCCAAAACCAAAGCTTACCTCGACATCAAAGTCCAAGGCTGTAGTAGCGAGTGCAGAAGGCACATGGACGTTCTTGAGTTGTTGGTGATAAGATTTCCGGAGCCACTGTGGGCAATAGTGGGTCAGTTAAAATTTGCCCTCGACAGGTAACGTCGAGGGAGCGTACTTTGGTCCTTGGCACTCGATACTGTTGTACGACATCCTCGTTGTCGTCATACGAGCCTTCATAGTCGCTCATTGTGTGTTAGCCGGTGAAAGACGGTTGGCTGGTGAAGAGGTAGGGACGGCGGCGGAAGAAAAATCTCTGGATACAGGGGATGTGATAGATGGAAGGGTCGCCGTGCACTGCACAGCCACAGGATCAACCAATGCGCCAGCTGGCTGCACTCCCGAGAGCCTGCACCCTAGATCGATGCTGATATCAAGAATCGTCAATATGCTTTCATGCAGTAACTAAGTGATAGAAGGCTTTGACGTTGCCAAGAGTCAGGTACAAGAGGCCGTGGGGCCGTTGATCAGGCTAGAGTCGTCGTCAACGTTCCCCTCCGAACACGCGCCTCCCTTCTTATTTGCGTATAGCTCTTGTTTGTATTTCTACGCGGTCTCCTGCAAGGCTCCGGCTCATCTTGAATGTGGCAATGCATTCGGACTGGGCCTCAATACGGCCGACGGAAGTAAGCGGCGGCGGCGATCAACAGTCCGCGGATCAGGGAACTACCTATTCACGACCACATCCCGCGCCACAGTCTCTCCGGGCTCGATCCTTACCCCTACCTATACGCTACGATGGAGGTGCTCGATGATACGGACGATGCGTTCCGCTGTATCCAAGCGCTAGTAGACTTAATGTCGAAGTCAGTTGTTTGTGCGACGCCTATTTAGTGGCTGAAAGCTAACCAATGCATCCCGTTGGAAAGAAATACGGATGACCTGAAACCTAATCTGGGAACCTTATCCCAGCGCGATGAAGAAATCGACGCGCTGCGATCGGTTCAAAAGTAGCTGGAACGCCTATTGTGTGGGTCTGCCAGGAGCACAACACGTCGGCCCTCGTCAACACCCTACCTCCCGAGCTGCTTATCACCATCTCCAAGAAAGTCATTGATTCTGAGCCCGTTAATGTCTGGTTCTACCTTGAAACGCTCATGCTCGTATGTCACTACTAGAACCAGTTGGTCAACCACACCCCGTCTCTTTGGGCGAAGATCCAGATAAACAGGAAGACTCCAAACACCATAATCACCCACGCTCTGGGAAAATCCAAAGATCATTCTCTCGAGATCGACTATGACGGGATTAGGGGGATGGAACAAGAGGATGAAAATGCATTCCTCGGCCTCATCTTTTCTCTTGAGTCTTTCCATTATCCTGATTGGCCACCAGACGAACCTCTAGACATCTTCGGAGGCCGGCCACCTGCAAGACTTCAGGAGCTTTCTGTAATAAAAATCCTTGTCCCGTGGAGTCCAGCGACTCTCTGCAATCTCAAAGTCCTTGAGATAGAACCTATCCTACACCTCGGCCCGTCACTCGACCGGCTATTCGCAATCCTTCCTGCCTCGCCCACCTTAGAGTCACTGTCCCTCCAGTACATCACCTTTTCGGGTGGCCCTAGTCCTCCCCTCCTAGATTAGATTCATATGCCAGCTCCTGGAAAATTATCGCTGGGGGCAAGATCGCCATCGATAATAAACCGAATCCATGCCGCTATCCATGCACCAAGGTGTAAATTCGGCTCTTTGAAGCCGGCGGTTTGAGAGGGTTCGAGTCGATCCATTCGAGACTCTCTTCGCCCCGGACGCCTCTCATTGCTTCGATCACATCCGCTATAGTGCCGACGCTAGCTCATTTCGCTGCGACGCCGGTCATGTCTTAATATCTTGGGAGGGGCCGTGGCGCATTTACCTTGACTTGGACAATATAAGGATTGCCAGACGTGTCCTAGACTGGCTGTAGCTATTGCGCGTGCTTCGTCGTCGGCAGGGAGACCCTGGAGCCAAGGATAGTGATCAACACCTGAACCCACTTCGTAGCTTGGACCTTGCTGGTGATTGGTACATGGGAGATGACGAGGTCTTGATCCCCGAGTTTCTGTCAATTCATTGGCCCAACCACCTGGATGAAGTTCGAAGGCTGTTAGAACATGATGGAAAGCTAATATGGTACAAGTGGACTGTGACAGATATGACCGTTTTTTGGGGGAAATATTCTTTCGTAGTCCTAACGTGGTATGCCGAAGGGTAGGGCGCAAGGTGTTGATCCTTCCTCCCAATGTCTCAGGGTCCCCGTCACACCTTGCCGCTGCTCCCCACCTATTTGGCTAATATATTCACTACATAATCTTATATTTCCTCATATACGTGTCCAGCAGAGCTAAAGTGGTTTTTTCCGAAACGATGGTTGGCCACCACGCTCGGTGACAAGATTCGACCAGCGAAGGCGAGCCCTACTGCCCGCATGATGCGGCTTGTCAAACAAAACGATTGCCCTGACCCACAGGGCCCGAAGGCCCTGGCAGCTACTCCAGAACCGGGATAGCCTACCTTTGAGATAGTACTAGTGTCAAAATCTCTGGAGCCTCGCTACCAACGAGACCTTTCGAATTCATATAGTATGCATTTTCGAAAATGAGTCGTTCCAATTGGTTGCCGAAGGTCTGAATTACGTTCCTACTATGCTTTTGGGTCTCAGGGTATCTTTTAGGGCCGTCCGAGCTGCAGCTGACGGCGGAAAAGGAGGGGGGAGGGTCCGGAGAGGACCCTGGAATGTTTGGAGTAAGAAGTGGGGAGTAACGTCGAGCGCGGTACCCTTCGACATACCACGTTAGGACTACAAAAGAATATTTACCCCAAAAAACCGTCATATATAACCGTCTCCCTCACGGAAATTTTTTTCCGTGGCGGAGACCCAATGCTGTGTCCCTCAGTCGGAAGTCCTTTGGTGCAAGACCTTACTCGGAAGGGGTAGATCACGTGCTTCGGGTGCTAAGAGACCCTGTTACCCCAAAGCGGCGGAGACCCGAGCCAAACTCCGTTTAAGCCGCTGACCTGACCAACCCGGGCCAACAGGCAGGGAGATTCTGAGGTTAAGGGGCTCGTCTCTTCCGCTTGGACGAACCCCTTTAGCCAAAATTTCAATTGGGATTGTTCCGTGAGGTGCAATGGACCGATACAGCAGTCATACATCGGCGAATCAGTACGAGTAGTGAGCGTGCATTCACGGAGCCAGCGTGAGGGCAGGCCGTGTTGTTAGCCGCAACGCTGGTCAGTTGGAAACCTCAGCTGGAAACTTCATTACGGAGGGAATCAGTGGTCAACCCGCCCCAGTCTCCCACGATACTCTGCTGTAGCTACAATCTAATCGAAATCAGATTCCATTAAGTTTCGAAGCGGAGTCAATCGCCTCGGAATCTGGGCGAGCAAAATGGATGTCAACCACAGAAGCGAGGCCCGCAACATCTCAAAGCGAAGTTTCAGGTCAAAAAAGGGATTCCGCGCGACTCCGGAACGATTCAGGCGGCTTCCTGACTTTTTTTTCAGTGATTAGGAAGTGCTCGGAAAGCTCGTGCAGGGACTACCGGCCCCTCTTGCGTCTAATCTCAGAGTAACCCCTTGGGCTGTTGCCCAAACTTACCTTATAGAACGCCGAAGTACGCTCAACCACCACCTCAGCTTTGGGGAGTGGTTCGAGCACGTTTTGAGCAGTCTTTTCTGTTAGGAGTTCTAGGAGAGGGGAAGACGCGAGTCCAGAGGATTGTAAACTAAACTTCCATTGTAATTGTGACTATAATCGAGCCAATATTTCTACTCCAAGTAATACTCCAAGTGGTAAGGGAAAAAGGCGGGGGCATTTCGCCTAGTGGGGATCATCCTCTCCCACTACCTCCTGCTATTCTCAACATTTGCGCGGAGTTAGGACATGGCTCGTGATGTGTCCATCCCCTCCTTCTGTCTGAAACAGATTCTGCTTCCGTGGGGGTCTGCCTCTTTAGAGTCCCCTAGGCGCTCCTGAAAGCGTTTCAGAGGATCGGTGAGCGATTTCAGCTCGTTTCGAGCGTTCTTCGAGCGAACTTTGGGCGTTTTATCGAAGGCCCCAATGCGTGCATTTTCTTTCTGCTCCAAAAATGCTCAAGTCACTCTCTAAAGCTCGAGACACCGTCGAGGATATTGATGGAGTATATTATGGATGCTTTGGGTAACGATCCGAGGGATACCCAGACCCATTGGTGACGGAAAAAAGGGGCGGGCATCTGACAGGCACTTCCGAGAATCTCTTAGTCATTGAGTAGATTAGGCTTCATATTGTCCCAGCGACTTTACCTTTGATTTCGCTTTGACCGAAACCCGATTGCAGGCTCTTTCCAGCGCGACAGGCGTCTGTAACAACACTCATCGCCACTCTGTGATCGCTTGCCAACCGCCTCTGAGTTGTCTCTACTGTTGGCTGTATCGACTCATTTCAGATTACGCAGGAATATTAGCTGAAGTCTGCACAATTTGGTCGAAGTGTATCTAAAGTAAGTCTTCGCATTTGGCCTTGCACTAGGTCAGCGGCCTTACGGAGTTTGGCCCGGATCTCCGTCGGCTTCGGCTCTCACTGGCAACAGGGGTGGGTAAGACAACCTTACTGGAGCTCTTAGAGGCAGACCCCGCCAGGTCCCTGCACGTCCGCCACATCAACGCCAGCCGTGAGAGTGCAACCAAATAGAGAAAACCCCCCGCACTCTCCGCACGCACGCGTGCGCCTACCTACACCGCCCCTTTCGATAGTAGTCGCTCATTTGCATGGTATGAAAGAGGGTTCGCAAATGATGGGTGGAGGCGGACAGAGTAAGCTCTGGCGAGTATGTTCTTAGACGGGAGTAATGAGTAAGGGGTAAGGACTTCGCGCTTCGGCCTTAACCCCCGGACGTACCGGATGGAGCATTCTGCGTTCCGACCAGGACATGCAAATAATTTTCCGTGAAGGAAACTGTCATAGTTATACCATCATGAATAAAGATTTCAAGGACAAGAATTGCACGCGACCCCTTCTCCTTGCCAATATTCCCTGTTCGTATTTATGGAGCACATTCTGCAATGCTTTGGTTCATCTTGGATATGGCGGCACACGGGGGCCGGGTCGACGCGCGGCTAGCGGAAGTAAGCGCGCAGCTAGGGATTGAAACGTGACGAAGGCGGTGACTAGTCTCGATTGTTCCACAAAGCTCATACCACACCACAACCTCTGTTCGCTCAATCAATATTCCCACCTACACACTACGATGCTGGCATCCGATGATACCAACGAAGCTTTCTCGCGTATTCTTCAAGCGCTAGCGGCTTTGATATCGCAGTCAGTCGTCCGCTCCTCGTGGCGACGCCTGTTCAGTAAACGAAAACTGATCGATGTGTTCGGATGAAAAGACATACAGACGACCGAGACCTCGATGGGATAGCCTCGACTCAGTGCGACGAGGAACTCGACGCGCTACGATCAATTCAAAAGCGACTAGAACGACGTGTTGCATCGGTCGGCCGGAAGCGCAACACATTCGCCCTTATCAACGCCCTACCGCGCGAGCTGCTTATCACCGTATTTACCTTTGCCATCGATTATGAGTCTTATACGGTCCGGTCCAACAATGAAACTCTGATGCTCGTCTGTCACTCCTGGCACCACATCGTCAACAACACGCCGTCCCTTTGGACGACGATACGGAAGACAGCTGCGGTTTTCAATGCTACTGTGATGCGCGCACTGGAGAAGTCTAAAGATTCTCTGCTAGAAATTGTATATGATGCGTATTCGGGGCGGGTGGTTGCCCGGAGATCAGGATGCATTCCTCAGCGCCATCTTTCCGCACGCTCACCGCTGGAGAGAAGCAACTCTTAGGCTCGGGGGAGAAGTTCAGGGGCTAGGGCGTATGGCCACTTTATCAGCACCACTCCTTGAGTCTCTTTCCCTCCGGGTTGACACTTATCCTAGATGGGATGGAGAAGAACCCCTAGACATCTTTGGAGGTCGGCCACCTGCAAGACTCCGAGAGCTCTGTCTGACTAGAGTTTCTGTCCCATGGAGCACGAAGACTCTCCGCAACCTCAAAGTCCTCGAAATCGCAGATATCCAACATCACGGGCCGTCAGTCGACCAGGTCCTTGCAGTCCATGGTGCCTCGCCCAGCTTAGAGTCACTCTCCATCCAAGACGTCACCTTTTCGGGTGGTGCCAGCACTCTCCTTCTAAATCCAGTTCATATGCCAATTCTTAAGAAATTAACGCTGCGAATTCAACCAGAGATAACAAACCAACTCCTCGCTGCTATTCGCGCACCCAATTGTAAATTCGGCCTCTTGCAGGTGACAATTCAAGGCAATCCATTCGAGTCTCTCTTCACGCCAGACGTCTCTCATTTCTTTGATCAAATCTGCCCTGGTGCCCACACTGGCTCAATCACCTGCTTCCCACATAGTGTCTGGATATCTTGGGAGGGATCGTGGGGCATCAGCCTTGGTGTGGACGATATAAGGACTGCCAGACGTATCGTAAACTGGCTGTTGTTAGGATTTCTGGGAGAGGGGAGGACACGAGCCCGAGAGGGCGAGGAATATTATACTAAATTTCCATTGTATTTAATCGTAACTAGTAATCGAACTGATATTTATACTCTAAGCTAATACTCCGAGGTGCAGGGGAGAAATGCGGGGGCATTTCTCCTAGTGGGAATCGTCCTCTCCCACTACCTCTTGCCATTCTCAACAGCTGTCCGTATCGCCAGAGCCCAACTCGCCGGTTCCGCTCCATTTGGAGATCTGGGCGGATGACCCTCTGCTGGTTGAAGATATTCTTACAGTGATGGCCGACACGGAAGCGGTGCATCGAGTCGCCTTTCGCGCGGGCACTCCAGTCGGAGGTGCGCTCAGGATGTTCGCAACTGGTAGCTCGGTCGAAGAAGGCACCTGCGAGCTCTTTCCTGTGTTGAACGCGATGTGTATTGATAAGTCCCTTGATGATGACGAGTGGGGGCACCTGTTGCGCGTGCTGCATAGACGACAGGGAGAGACAGAAACCAATGATCGCAATCAAGACTTGAAGCCACTTCGTAGATTAGTATTCGGGGAGGGTTCGGTTCCGGGATATGACGAGGACAAGATCAGCGAGTTCAGTTCAATCTATTGGCCCAATTACTTAGGGGAAGTTCGAAGGTTGCTAGGACCCGAGGGAGAGCTAGTACATCAGCAAATTCAGCCAACCTTAGTGACCCTGACTAGGCCTGATCAGGTCTCATAAGGCGGTAAGGGGTCATAAGCTATACCCCCCTCTGATCTAGGCTCATAAGGTTGTGATAAGCAAAGTCGTTTTCAATTAGCACTGAGCAGCCCCACGAAATCTGACCGAGATATATGTAGGTTTTCTCCGTTCTTTCTAGTAAACCACTTATAGGAAGCAGAGAAAGGCTCTAGGATAATTCATCATTCTATGTAGCACATGGAGGATGGACTATTCTAGTAACGACGTAGGCATAGGGGCACTAAAACTATTCTAGTACCGCATGCGTGGATATCTGGGAGGATGCGCGGATAGAAGACCTTGATAGCGTTCACCGAGAGGTTAGCCTGGTAAAGATGAAAGTGACTTACTTTCGACGGACGCGCGCGTGCTGTTGGGGAATAAACAAAATTAGTCTGATGAACCAAGTGCCGAGCAAAACGAAGACTCGCGAACAGCGCCACCCGATGGCATGAATATCCTGCTGTGTTTTTGCGTTCGGTTAGTGAGTGGGCATCAGTTGGCAGGTTCCGGGTGGTAGTGAAGGGGTGTTGGATCGGCCAATGGAAAGGATGGAAGAAGTTCGGATTGAAACGGCGGATTAGTGGGAAAGTAGAGTTAGGGTTGACTTCGTCGTTTCGACCCCACCCCCGACTGCTCACCAGGTGACCCCAGCGACTTTGTGGTTGGAGAACAATTAACAATGCTTTCCGCGGTACTTTTTGATATTTGGCCGGGTCTTTTTAACAAATCCTCGTGTGCTGCCATCTCCTCAGTAGCCTCCACCCGGATTATCCCTTCTGGTTAGCTACCCTCAGCCAACCGAGATATGGTCGTGTCATGGCCAGTCCTGGATAAGTCTTACGGTGTCTGACCAGCTCTGGATCGGCTTATGGAGTCTGACCAGGGTGTTACGGTATCTCCATCAGTCTAAGGGTCACTGATCAGGGGCGTTTGGGCTGACCAGCTGACCTCAGCTATTTCCGGTTTGCTGATGTATGGTGCAGGAGACTTGTGAAAGAGGATGGCACCCTCGGAGGCCAGCCAGTACTTGAAGTCTGAACCGATTGAATATCCCGCCGAAGAGAGCCTACTTCTGTTAGATCAAATCCAGCGTACACGTATTTGCGGTCTCTATTCATCTCTCTGTACGGCTGTTATTTGTATCTCAATACAAGCTTATTGAGGGCTTCGAGCCACTTAAGCTTTCAAGTCGCGTCTTCATGATCGCTGATTATCCTGACTGAGTGTAAGTTGGTCCTACGCGCTGGCGAACCATTCCCTGCGCTCAAGAAGATGTGCATAGGCAACGTTCTGGATGATGACGAGTGGGAAGACCTATTGCGCGTGCTTCGTCGTCGGCAAGGGGACATTGAAGCCAAGTATAGTGATCAACACCTGAACGCACTTCGTGGTTTGGAGCTTGCGGGGAATTGGTGTATGGGAGATGACGAGACCTTGATCACCGATTACAGGTCAATCCTTTAGCCCAACCGCCTGGAGGAAGTTCGAAGGTTGTTAGGACCTGAAGGAGAGCTGGAATGGTGTGGGAGGCGTGTGGCAGAGGATGGCGACTTCGTAGGCCAGTCTGAATCTCAGAACTATGTCATTTGAATATCCCGCTGGAGGGAGTCTACCTCTGCTAGATCGAACTTAGTGTACATATAATTTGCGCCCTCCCGTCATCATTTTGCACGATTGTTACTTGGATCTCGATACAAGCTTATTGAAGACTTCGAGCTAATTAGGTCTTGAAGTCGCGCCTTCATGATCGCCATTTATTCTGACTGGGGTGTCCGTCCTACACAACGCAAGCCCCGCGCTGAATGAATGGACTCCTTCAAGGCCCATTCAAATCTGGTCTCGGGGTTCTAACTTCGAGTGAGGGAGCAATGAGACGAAGGAGCAGTTTCGAGGATTCTGTATGCGCGTAATCGGTCGGCAAGGGAGACGAGGCCAACTTGTCAGGGGCATTGCGGATTGGACTGAAGGATTCGAGGGAGCCACTTACCGCGTTGGGACCCCCGGTGTCTTGCTCTTCGACAAGCAGCCGTAACCCATCCGCCTCCGTCAGTGAGAGAAAGGCTTTGGTGCCAGGCAGTTGGATGGGGCTGACATTCCCTACCAGACCTGGTCAGCGCTCGGTGCCATCTCGGTGGTGGGTAGCATACCTTGTGTCACAGCAGCTTGTGGCCGGAAATGTTTTGGATATCCGTTAGCTTTGAGGGGAAATTGGTGGGCGGTACAGTTAGCAGAATTCGCCGAGCGAGCATGGTAGCGTCACTACTGAGATGAAGGAACTGTCAGAGTGGACCAAGTCAGAGAGCTCCATGCCGGCTTCCTGATCGACGTACCTCGCGCGCGGGAAGAAAGAAGGGGCCGGGCTGGGGGGGAGCAAAGCATATATAATGAGAGAGGATTGCGGGGCGGAGGTGGACGGGCTCTAGTGGGCGTCTGCCTTCTGGGACGAAATTCATGTTTAGGCGACAATAATATGTACGGATCGGTTCGAGCAAAGCCCCGAGGTCAACAATCGCCCGACATCGGCTTTCATATTGCATGCCGTAACGTGAAGGGGTAAGGGGAAGAGAGAGGTAGTGTCAGGTGCATCGGTTTTGGACAACGTCTCGGCTTCAATTCATCGACAAGTTCGCTCGTGAAGACAATATTATGCGATATCTTCTCACCAAGCTCATTAAAGTGCTCCTCACTGCTTCGAAGGTCAGGGGTCCTGAGCACACACGAAACCGAAAGGCTAGCCGACCAGCAGCCCCTGAATGGCAAGGAAATATGACAATCGGGGAGAAGACGGTCAAAAGAGGGCTCGATGAGAGCTGGGTGTTCGGCAATGTGGAGTTCCCATGCTTCATGTGACCTGCGTGGAAATTTCCAAAAATACAACTTTGGACGCCTCGGCGCGGTTGCCGCGCTTCCCCTCGAGGTGCAAGTCACGACCTGGCGAGGCTCGAGGCTGTCCACTTTTATAACCCTTCCCCCCATCACTACCTCGTCCCCAGGCCAGATCGATTACGGTTACTCACCGCGCATCGCACCTCTTAACCCTCCACCAAATCGCCTACTCACTAGATTTCTTTACGCTAAATCAACCAATGGAAGCCAACGAAAACCAAGACGTTAACGCTCGCCCGTCAGGATCTGAGCAAGGATCTACTGGCGGCACAACACAGCTTAGTACGAAATTAGTGCGTCCCATCGGGATCCTCAAGGGGAGCTTCAATATGAAACTTACCCACCACTATTCTCGAGCAGAGCGAAAAATTAAACAAGCTTGCGAAGTGGCGAATTGACCCTTCGTCGATCCAATTTCCTGAAGATGCGCGCGAGTTCCACGGCGGACATGCAGCGGTTACACGCGCGATTCTGGGCTTTAAGTTGAATCCTTGGTCTAGCTCGATCAGTATCAGCAAGGTCCATAGTATTATCGATCTTCCCTTACGCTCAAGCGGCTCACCCACCTCTGTCTAACAGGATGTAGCTATCAAGAAGCTCAAAGTTGAGGATAAAAACGATCAGCACCGAGTTCTGGGGGTGAGAAAGGGTTATCCAGTCGCGTCGAGCTTGCGTACGCTGAGTTCTTTTCAGTTGGCACTCAGGGAAGCCGGATTCCTAGTCGACCTCTATCATAAAAATATCATCAAGCTCGAAGGATTTGTCGAAGACATAGCCAACGATAGAATTTGGTTGATTTTCCCCTGGGCAGAACTTGGCAATTTGAAGGACTTTGCAGCTGCGCAGGATTGGGAAATACCTGAACGAATATCGCTGGTAAGATCGAAGTAGTTCCAATTGGACTGCAACGTAAAATATGCCTTTCCAGATCAACGACGTGGCGACAGGAGTGGAATATCTCCATAACAGGAGTCCGCCAATCTGCCACGGCGACCTCAAATCGGTCCGTTCGGTGTTGCCGCGATACGATAGGGAGGCTTAATTCTAAATCGTGCAGGTCAACGTACTGGTAAATTGGAATTGCCGCGCAATTATAACGGATTTCGGCTCTGCTCGGCGACTTTCAACCAAGGATCGAGCTCCTGAGACGCAGAAAAACCAAAATGTGAATGGAGCTTTGCCCGGACTAGTGCTTGAGGCGACGATTTGTGCAGCTACCAGCACCATAACCTTGACGGGAAATAAGTACACGCTCAGATGGGCGGCTCCAGAGCTGCTCATGGACGACAACCCTGGTCTATGGAGCGACATATGGGCGTTGGGCTGGATATGTTACGAGGTGTGCATATTCGAGAAAATATCTTTAGCGAAGGCTCATAATCAGCGCTTATATAGGTGATGACCAATTCGATTCCCTTTGAGCACGTCCAAAAAGACTCCATGATCATCAAACACGTCATGCGAGGAGACCTCCCGTCTGTCAGCAACCATGCCCGCGTGGCATTGGTTCAAGCACTCCACACGCTAATGACGGAGTGTTGGAGCATCGATCCCAGCAAGCGGCCATCGGCCGAGAATTGTAGAAATTCGATGAACCAGATGGCGAGTGGTGTAACTTGGGCCTATTTGACTTCCTCTGACATCTGCATTACAGCCTAAAATGATTCCGGAGGGGCTTAGACGGACTCCAGATCAAGCGGTTTCCAGCGATCTCTCCCCCCGTCGTCTTGTTGCACTAGGGGCCGTTCATAAAATGCAGAATGACTATACCAAGGCATCGAGCTTCCTTACTGAAGCCTTAACCACCTCTGCGGATACTGGTGACGATGAAGTGAAGGTCTTGGCCCTGCAGTCGCTTGCCGAAATGAACATGCTTCAAACAGAATACAGCGATGCCGTTTCACACTACTCCCAGGCTCTGAAGATCCTTTCCGACAAGGAAGAGAGAGCCAAGGCCCTGTTAGGTCTTGCAGACGCGCTTCGACTTCTGAAAGAGTACAACAAAGCTGCCACGGCATACTCCCAAGCCCTGGAACTCTACACGGATACTGGGAACAGAAAAGGGAAGGTGAAAGCTCTGCTTGGCCTCGCTGAGGTGCATCGGGCTCAACTTAACAAGCAAGAAGCAGCCGACACTTTGTTAGCCCTTGCAAGGATTTATCAAGCTCAAGAAGGCTATCTCGAGGCTGCTTCAATATATGCCGAGTCCCTGAAAATCTACACCGACGCTGCAAACAACAAAGGGAGAGCGGACACTCTCTTAGGACTTGCAAATGTTCATCGAGCTCAAGAGAACCACACCGCGGCTGCTTCATTCTACTCCCAATCCCTCACAATCTACACCGAAATTGCAAACAGTAAAGGGAGAGCCAACGCTCTTTTAGGACTCGCAGAGGTGTATCAGGCTCAAGGCAACACAACAAGGAGGGCCGATACCCTGTTAGCACTCGCGAATGTTGATCGAATTCGAAAAGCATACACCAAGGCCGTTTCATCATACTCGGAGTCCCTGTCAATCTACACCAAAATTGAAAACCACAAAGGAAGGGCCGACGCACTGTTAGGACTCGCAGAGGTTCATCGACTTCGAAAATCATACACCGAGGCTTCTTCATCGTACTCCGAGTCCCTCAAAATCTACACCGAAATTAAAAATAACAAAGGGAGGGCCGACGCACTGTTAGGACTTGCAGATGTGTATCACCTTCAAGGCAACGACCCACTGCAGGCCGACGACCTGTTTGAACTTGGGGAGGTTCATCGACTTCAACAAGCGTACACTGAGGCCGCTTCATCTTACTCCGAGTCTCTGATAATCTACACCCTAATTTAAAACAACAAAGGGAGAATCGACGCACTGTTAGGACTCACAGAGGTGTACCGGGCTGAAGGCAACATACAACGGGAGGCCGACATCCTGTTAAAAGTTGGGGGGGCTCATCGAGTTCAAGAAATGTACAGCGAGGCTGCTTCATTGTACTCCGAGTCACTAAAAATCCACACGAAAATTGCAAACAGCAAAGGGCTGGCCGAGGCTCTGTTAGGACTCGCGGAGGTTCATCGAGGTCGAAACTCATACCACCAGGCTGCTTCATCATACTTCAAGTCCCTCAAAATCTACACTGAAATTGGAAACAGAAAAGGGAGGGCTGATGCACTGTTAGGACTCGTGACAGTGTATCAGGCTCAAGGCAACAAACCAATGTCCGCCGCCGACGCCTTGTGCGCACTTGGGGATGTTCACCGAGTTCGAGAGATGTACACCGAGGCTGCTTCATCATACTCCGAGTCCCTGAAAATCTACACCGAAATTGCAAACAGCAAAGGGAGAGACA
>WSUI01000815.1:0-15822 GCA_019633595.1 Tulasnella sp. UAMH 9824
CAGTAGACCTGGACCCCAACCCCCAAAAGAGACCGCATCACCACAAATTTCACCCCCAGTATGGACCGCTAACATTTTGACGCGACCACCGGGGCTGTTGTGAGGAGCCAATTCTCCGCGGTGATGGGATTTCTGGAGCAGGTTCCTGGGGGGGGGGGGGGGGGTTGGGGGGTTGGTGGGGTCGTGGCAGTTCTGGGGGTGGGCGGTGCGGGGTAGGGGGTTTTGCGCGGGGTAGATCGTAGGCTAGGGGCCGGGTCCTGGCAATTCTGGGGATGGGCGGAGCGGGTTATGGGATTATGCTCGGGTTAGATCGAAGGCTCGGTGCCGGGCAATAGGCCTAGGAGGCTGGGGACTGGGGGCTAAAAAATGATCCTCGGGTGGACCCCGGAGCAAAGATAGCTTTGGGCTACAGTACCGAAAGGGCCTTGCATGACCTGGCCATGCTATGGAGTGGGTACGAAAGGGTGTTTACCACCGACACCCAACCCCGCGGCGATTCACGCCCTTCCCCCGGGGGCCAGTGTTCCTGCCCTCAATTCCGCTGAATGACGCCGAGAAGCAGATTTTTGCTGAGTCCTTGTGGTTTTGCATGGCGCTAAGAGCAGAAGATCTGATTCAGGGTGGGATCCACCCTTGGGGCGATTCACCACCGTCACCCGGGGTGTTAAAATCCGGCTTGACTGTTTGGAAATGGGGAGACTCAATAATTATCCAGCGGTTATTCTGCGGTACTTTGGCTCGAGGGGAGGGTTCCCGATGGTCTGATCTGACGGGCTAGTTTGAATCCACCGGGGGGAATCCACCACCGCGGCGTGTTCAAACCGGGGATGGTCTTCCCAGGGACGATTCACTATCCTCACCCGGGATTTTGGGAATGTATTTTGATCTTAGTATCTGTGAATGTAGATGACCCGTGATGTTTTGAGAGGGGAGGACTCGAGAGGCGAGCATCGAGCCACCCCTGGGGTGAATGCAGACTCGATCTTTAATCTTTGTGGCTCAAAGGTAAATGTGGGGGTGATATTTGATCTGCGAGGCTGAATCCATCCCCGGGGCAATGCACCACGGGGGTGTTCCATCTTCCTTGTCCCACCCCGGAGGCGTCTCGATGTTTCGTCTCAATATATTGCACATTGTTGCGGTAACTAACATAATTCGTATTTGTATCAATCGCCGAGGATCCCGTAGTTCGTGCACAGCGATCCATCGCGGGAGCAACCTCAATTAACCTAGCTCACCAAGCGGACACCAAGTCAAGTTGAAGCGCTGACCACCCCCATACCTCGGAATTCTGTTTAGAGTGATCTAAAAGGGGTCGGTCTATAGCATTCTTGTCAAATAAAAATTTGCATTAACAAGTAAGTATCATGAAACAAGTGTCAAATAAACAGTCTAATAAGACGGTAAGATAATCCCAAGTCGTGGTAATGATCACGCCTTCGCTTTCCCGACTGCCTTTCCGGAAGGTTTTGGTGTCGGCCTTGCCCTAGCTGGTTTCGCAGGTCCTGAATTCTTAGTAGTACTACAAGTCTTAAGACCTTCAACAGCCTCTCTGCCTTTCTCCTTGGAACTCGAGGCTTCGGTAGACAGGATAGGAATAGGCCCTCCACCTGCAGTAGGCGCGGTCTCGACTGGCTTCTTCGCAGCGCTTCTCAGAGTCCGCCCAACAGGAGCATCATCTTCGGAAGGGACTGGAAGGGCCTCTCGGGCTCTTCGTTTCTTCGCAGGGGGGAGGGGAGGGTCGTCGAGCCTACGAACAGTGGGAATAGCAGACGGGGGTAAATCGTCGCTGGTTTGAGCGGTTTCATGGACAGGGAGAGGGGAGGATGGTAGATCGCGGCTGGTTTTGGCATCGTTAGCGGCGTGAGGCAAGAAGGGAGCAGTGTCTTGCGGAAGCGTCGGGTCTTCCTCTTCCGGTGGTAAGACTGAAGATGCCGTCGTATGAGATATCTCCGGAGGGTTGCAGGTCCTGCTATTGGGTGGGTCCACTAATAAGTCTTCCTGGCTGACATCCGCATGCGGCTGAGTCGGGAGGCCCTCTCCTGCTTTTGAGATCGGCTCCCCGTCCACTTGAACATCCGGAGCACCTTGAGTTGTGAGTTTGGCTGATTTCCGACTCTCCCAAATCCAACGAGCGGTGTGGGGAGCGGCGTCTTCAATTGGAATGACGATGGAATTCTCTGTAGGTCCCATCTCGCCGGATTCTAGGCAGCGCAAAAAGAGTACATAGGTAAGTTAAGCTAGAGAGTATCTGGAGATAGATCGATCAAACTTGCCTTGAATGATCGTGGCAAGCTTTGTGAGACTCTCCGCCAGGCGTCTGGAGGCAGGCTTCGGAGCTTCAGCAAAGCGGTTGGCGGGAATCCTTCCTGTTTCAATCTGAATTGCTGCGAGAATGATAAGCAGGAGAACCTGCCCGCGCTCGATAAAGCTAAGCTGGGTCCATGGTAGCGCCTCTAGCATCTTGAAGAATGGCTCGATAGCGATGGCTTGCTTGTTGAGTATCTTTAGGGGGCCGGGGGCACCCTCGTCCCCTGGAGTCCACCACGGACGTTCGACAAACGCGTACGTGAGTATCGCCGGAAATTTTTTGGGTAAAATGGGACTGAGACGCTGAAGAGAGAAGGTCTGTGGGGGAGGGTCAGTTGGAATCTAGGTTCGCTCGACTCTAAGCTGGGTAAGGAATTACTGACATCTGATCTCCGGTGAACCAGTGCACGGGCGAGAGACTTGCATCCTATATCCCAAACTAGGATCAAGTGTTTCCACATGGACAGTCGATCGTCTTCCTGCGCCTCTTCGAGATACAATTGAGCCACTCTAGTAAGGGCGACCTTCATGTAGCGAGCGAATGCGATGGCAGCGAGAACCGCCACAAAACGGTCCGTCAAGGCTAAGGTTCGTGATGTGTTAGATTGAACCTTCCCGACGTCGCGAATGGGGCCAGAAGCTCCCATAAAGGTCGTGATCCATAATGCTTTGAGGAGGTCAAGGTCGGCTTCAAATATCGATTCTTCCGAGGCCACCATTCCGTCGATGTGCTTGGAAACCGCCGATTCAAGCTGGAGAAAAAGAGCGTTGGCGGACCCTTCACTGGTTTGTAACTGCTCGTATATGTGTTTTGCTGAAGGGAGAGTGCGGAGAGGGTCTGATATTTCCCGAAAGATTTGTGTCACGTTATGGCGCGGGTGGAGCTCCTCAAGGTCTGACATGGGATTAATGGTGAGCTGGACGACGGACTGCGAATCGTTAGTTAATGAACTCCGCCAGAGCAAAAAGAATCAAGCATACATCGGAGTCACCGGACGGTCTTTGATAAGCGTTCCACAGCTGGAGGATTGAGAACGCCGCATGGAGTCCGCTCGGTAGTCGGATATCTTGTCGAACTCCCGACAACCCCGAATACGGCATCGTTCGATACTTGTTGTTCCAAAATGTCATATTTTCGCCCCATTCAGCTAGGTCGGATTTCACCTGATGATAGAACGATGAGCTAGCGCAAGTCGGCGATTAAAAATTCTGGCGAACCTTTGTCCATGTAGCGGGATCCTCTACGGAGCCGGGGACGAACCGCTTGTGCACGACTTCATCGACGCCTTGGTTGAGTATGGTCCTCGGTCGGGGCCCGGTACCTGATCGAAGGTCATCTGGTCGCTTTGAGGCTCCTTCCGTGACAGGGAGCTTCTCTTGCAACTGGTCAGTCGTGCTACTGTTGCTTTGGGGCGGGCTGTCTATACGGAGTTTGTGAGACTTTCGAGCATTGGATGTGGCAGGTTTCTCAGCGCCACGCTCCAGCGCATGATCTAAACGGGCCACGTCGTTGTCTTCCATGAGGCCAGGCCGATCTAGGAACTCTTCGGAATCGGAATCGGTTTCGACGATAGGTTTCGGAGTTTGTTTTCCCTTGCGAGCTTTGGGTTTTGCGGTGGTACGACTCCCTGGAGGAACTTTGGTTTTTGCGGCAACTGCGGCGGCGTAGTGAACAGAAGGATCCTCCGGGGCCGCCGGCGAAGGGACGTTCAGATGGCGCGATTCGTGTTTCAAATGAAAAGCTTGGTCGGCGGGAAGGTCTCCATTGTAACTCTCGATGAGGAACTTGAAGAAAGTCTTGACACGACGATCTGACATGGCGGACAGCCTCTGAAGCTGTAGTCGTTGGGTTGGATAGTCCGGATCCATTGGCATTCATTTGACGTCGATATAGAGATGGGGGGACTGAGTGATCTTATCCCAGGTTACTCGAGAAGCGTGGATTTTCTCTAAAATAAGAAAGATTAAGTCGCCTACTATAGACCATCGTACGTCCATATAACGCACCTATCGACGACAGTATCCAATCCGAAATAACTTTACGCATTTGGGGGACCTTTCTGACGGTAGATTGCTCTGGCCGAAAGGGAACGATGTAGGTTGCTTGAGGCTTGCTGGATCTGGCCTGCCTGCCTGCTCCACCCTTCGTAGAGGGTTTGATGCCTGTTTCTTCCACCCCCTCCTCCTCGAGCTCGAAGTCGACCCCTGGAAGGCCCACCTCGGCTTCGTCAACATCTCCTGAAACAGCGGGGCAGGCGCCATGGTCACTATGGGGATCGACAACACCACAAACACATGCTACGCACCATCGAATCTCTTTCGTGCGTAGGCAATATACTCTGGCTTCACCCTCGTACCCAGACCCTCATCGGTGAAAAGAAACGCCGGACCGTCATATCCCTGACGAGAGAACTCTTGCCTAAAGTACCAGCCAATATCAGCTACTTGTTCGTTCAAAGGAGAGTCAGGGGCATCAGACTCACATTACGATTGGAATGTTATAACTCCCTCTTGCTGCGGCGAATAAAGCGAAATGCATGTCCCCACGTTCAGCCAGTAAGGCAAGAAGTTCCAAGACGTAGGGGAGAGCCGCATCTACTAGGCATTTTCTTTACCCGATAACCCAGAGAGTTAACAAACTATCATAACAATCATGGACGCACTCACTCTTCTTCAAGTGTTTTCGGAATGTGCAAAGTCTTTGCGCGCTTAGACCACTTCCCCCGAACCTCCTTTCCTTGATCTCGAAATAGGTCGTAGCGTACCGAGTGAATGATGGTGATTCGACGACGAGAAATTGTCGCGGGCGTTGCCGTTGGGTGCGTTTTTTTCCATTCCTCCAGTACCCTTTCGATCTCAGCGTCGCAAAGACTCTTACCGCCAGACTCTGAACTGCCCCAGAGGTGAAACGCAAGGTGAGCTCGCTTTCTTCCAAGTATTTCGAGTAGAGCCCATGTCGAAACTTTCGATGAGCTAGGGAGGTCCTTTTCGAGACTCTTGAGATAGCGTTCTTTCATCCGTCCGGCGTCGGATGTGAACTTATTGCGGAAGGTCTGAGGGGGTTGCAAGATACTGAGAAATTGGCAATGAGAATTAGAAACGACAAACGAACTCACAGCTCTGTACTTTGTTTCCGCCTTAGAGCCCAGCTTCTTCTTGATTTGACGTAGAGAATGGTCAGGGCTGCAATCCGGGAAGCGGTCGAAGAGTTTTTGCATTGTGGAGTCCAGAAGCTCAGTACGTTGATCCTTAAGCTTCTTGACTTTCTTCTCGTCTCCATTCCTTGTCGCTTCCTCCTCGTCGAGCTTAAAAAGAACATACTGGTACATTGGAGGAGCAAGAAAAGCCCGGATTTCCCAATCCAGCTTGCTGTCCTTATAAAAGACCTTGCCAACCGCATCTCGGCAAGCTATTGGAAGGTCCATGAACGCGTTCCTCTCTTCTTCCTGGCGTATTTTGTAGTCTTCTTCGTCCATCTCTGTAGGTAATTCAGTTAGAATAGTCCATAACACGGCTGTGAATGAGTGACTCCTTACTTCCAAGGCGCGCTTCGTACATCCACTTTGTCCTCGCAGCGGCGGTGCTCAGACGGTCCTTCTTGATAAGATCTTCCAGCTCCCAGAGCTGAACCTTCGCGTCGTTGGTTTTCTGAGACCACGCCCAAGGGTTCAAAATTCGATCCACTCCCCCTTCTGACAGATTGTCCTCGATGGTCAGATCTTCGAGGCCAGCGTGGTCTTCATCCGTTTCGTTGGCGTCACGTTCTCCGTCACCGCTTGTCACGCCTTGATCATCATCCGTAGAGACTCCAATATCGCTCGGAGCGCCAAAGATTGCCCTCTCCTGCTCCTCCGGAGTTTGGTGAATCTCATCAACGGCATCGAGCTCTCTTCCGGTGGAGGCTTGCCCTTCCGGGCTCGGGCTCCTGCTCGGGCTCGGGCTCAGACTCGGGCTCGGGCTCAGACTCGGGCTCGGGCTCGGACTTGGACCAGGTGTTGGGTGTCGGCGTGTCCGTTGGTTCGAGAGGGGGGATTGAAGCTCCACATCTCCCTCCGGAACATCCGGGGGAGGTGATGGGGATGGTTTTCGCGGTCGTCGTTGACGAGGAGATTTGGAGCCCTCCTCCCTCGAACGTGATGGAACTGCCTTGGGTGTGACACCGGCGCGCTGAGCTTTGACCACGTTAGCGCCTTCTGGGTAGAGTTTACCGGTAGATGGGAACGGAGCTGCCGTGGGGAGGGAAGGAGGGTGTTGGGGCTCTGAGCATTCTTTGGTGGGGAGTGGTCTTGCGGGTGATGGGCCCCGGGGAGCACTAAGGTATTCTAGGTTGGCCCTGGCGACTGGATTGGTATTCGGAGCAGTCAAGGGTGGAATCGTAGGTCTTTGGGGGGGTTCTACCGCCTTGTGGCTGCCGTTCGAGGAGTTCTGTGACGGTTTGGGGAGCTTGATGATCCGCTCGGGATGGGTTGATGGAGGAGTCTCTGAGAGAGTTCTTGCTGGAAGGGGAGTGGACAAAGATAGCTTTGCAGTGGCGAAGGCCACCATGAGTTGAGCAAGTCGATCGGAACCGCATACACTTCCGACCGTGGACATGTATCTCCAGGTCTCCTTGACCGATAACACCCTCAACATGAAGCTGAGAGACGCAGTATCATCCTTGCTGCCAGTAAGGAATTCGATCCATGTCTCATCGGGAGGAGTCCAGTCTTGGAGAACCTCCGCTGCAAATCCTGAATCCCAAGTTCGCACCAGCTTAGCCTGGATGTCGGGAGGAATTCGGAGACGAGGTAATACACCGGCTAATTCTTTGGCACTGGAGTCATCCGTTACCAGGATTGCTGGCCATACGGGAGAAGAAGGACAGTGATATGCGCGGGGGGGAAAGGTGGTCCAGAATACGATATAAAGGGAAACAGTAATCAGAAGCCCCGAAAAAAATAAATGAAGTTGGGATCAAATCCCTTTGGGTAAACCGCTGGAGAGCCACTCACCATCTTCTAATGTTCGTATAGAAAACTCGGGATTAGCCATGATCTAGGTAGAAAGTGGGGTGGTGGGAGGTGCTGCTGTACCCCGATGGCGAGCTGGGGAGGCGGGAGCCGAGAATGTGATTCTGGGGGTAACGATCGCCCTAAATGAGCAAACTCGGCAGGCGACGAGGCCCTCAACCCCGCCCATGATCTTTTTTTAGTTTGATCCTTCAGGTTGTTCCCTGTCATTGCCGATTAATCTTGGCACCGGTGGAGGTTCACCCCACCTATCTGCCGAGATTCTTGTTAATTCTCGTACCGATGCAGGTTAAAAATAGCTCTTAGCGGTCCGGGGAGGTCTTAGAAAGAGTCGAAGGGTGAATCGAAGCAGATAACGGAGGCCCTGAAACCGGACACCTGACGCCGAGCCAAGCTGAGCACCAGCACATTGGTAAAACTGATGCTAAACGTATTGTAGTAACTGAGTAATAGAGGAAATTCTACGTTAAACGGAAGCCTCATGGGATGGGTGTGCATTCGAGGTATATAGAGGCATCTGGAGGTGGGAGAAATCCGCACCTCGCATTCGTTTTCCTCACCGCCCTATTCTCGCCAACCAAGCTTCCATTCTCTGTCTTTAAGCTTCCCATCGAGCTCATGGTTAACTACTATGCTGTTAAAGCCGGTTGAGCTCCTGGTCTATACGAGACCTGGTTTGTCTCGGATTACCTCTGTACTAGGCGATTTCTCACCGCATCTCCATCTAGGGAGGAGGCCGAGGCTCAGGTCTCAGGCTATAGAGGGGCAAAACATCGTCGCTTCTCCTCTTTGAAATTCGCAGTTGAATGGGTGGATATTCCTATCGGCCAGCTTGCGTGTTGGGTTCAGGAGGCTTTGGGCGAAGACGTGTGTCAGGAAGGTACGTGTACCCATCAGAATTAAATAGGCGGTATACTTTTCACTTATCTTTCCCTTGAAGGACCTTCATCTCCACTTCCATCGAGTAGTATGGCTTCGAGCGACTCTCTCGGTAAGAAAATCTCAGGCTTTACGGTACATAACAGGAGTAAGGAACTGACTTACATCCATTGATGTCAGGTCATGGATTGGAGAAACAGACGCGCAAGGCTCCGACTGGTACGTCAGTGGACTCCTTGATGGGTACATTGAGCCTAGGTCAGGTGCATAGGGAGGGAGCTACGGATCTCAACTCGCTGTTGCGTTTAGAGCGAATCGCAAGCCATAAATTTTATGCTGACAATGCTATCGTAAGAGGAGGTAAGGAACCACTTGTTGCCTTCTTTCCTACATTACTCACCTTTTCGCCCTCAATACTATTAGACGGTTCAGAGCGTTCGCCAAGCTTGCAAATGGGGCAACGTTCATCGGAGGTACCTCTGTCTTCGACTCCTTGCAAGCATATCGCTACTAGCACCCAGGCAGATCGATATCAAGATCCAGCATCCCCGGGACAAACTCTTCAAAAGGAATCGAGCGCTCGCCCAAACCTGAAGTTCGCTCAGCCGGACTACAGTATCTGGTCATCTACTGATTATTCGGGCTGGTTCAATGATTCTCTTCTCTCGGGCATCTTCCATCCACCTGCTTCGGGTCCACATGGGTCGTCGAGTGCCACTGGAAGTAAGAGGCCCTCATCTCCAGTGTCACGTATCTGCTAACGTAGGTGTTCTCCTAGGTAATGCGAACCAGAGCAAAGCAGAAGCCAACATAAACGAGAGCGAAGCAAGGATGGGCGAACACCGGGACGATGATATCGATCGTAAGTGCTTTCCATTATGTAGAACCGATTCATATTCTAAGGATTCCTTTAGCAATGCTTCCATCTGGTACCGGTTTATTGGGCGTCGCCGGTACGAAGGTGTTCAATGATTTACTTTATATTCCTGTCCTGACGGCTCCTTTTCCACTAGACGAGAATACCTGGAATCACCGAATTCACCTCCGGGCAGCATCGACAACCGTAACTCACTACTCTTCGGGTCTCCGTTGTGTCCTCGGTCGCCACGCAACCAACTATCTGTACATGCACTACTACAGTGCCGGCAGCGCAGTGGCCATTGTAGACGCATACTTGGACTACATTCATGACGGGGAGTCTTTCATCAGGGTACTGGTCGACCGCGGTATGCCCCCCCGCCACGCAGCCTATTTGTGGACAATCATTAGCCCGGAAGTTGCATTAGGACCGCCAGCACGCTTTGCCCCCTATTCCTCAGGAGATTTTGATGTCGAGGATGATCAAGACATGTCCTTTGTTAGGTCAGCATAGTCAGGGATTTGGCATTAACCAGGGCGACCGGGGGTCGAGCTGTGCGCTTTCCTACATAAGTCAAAGAGAATATATATGTTTGCCGTGTTCGACTCAGATATTAGCTACTTCAGCACTCTAACTAGCGCTCAAATGGCGGAAGACATCTTCTGGTGAAGATGGCTCAAACTACCGCCGCGATGAACATGGTGGGAAGTCGAAAATAATCTCACGTGATTTTGAAGTTGCCACTGCATATCAATTCCCTCTCAATCGAACCACTTGCTTCGTAATGGACATCTCACACCCAGAGACACGATACACCAAGAGAAAGGCCGACGAAACCGATATCACTCTCCCCAACAAGATTGCCAGACTCAATAACGACAATCTCCCACCGCAAAACCTCCAAGAAGCAAGAGCACGATCCCCATGGACGTACGACCGAATCCGTCTGACCCCTCCCAAATCGGGTCGGAGAATTTCGGATGCAGTTGAGGGGGATGTCGTCGCAGTGACCCGGTTCTACGGCACATCCACCCCCGCCATGGTGGACAAGGAGTGGCTCTCCAGACTTGAGAGCAACCGGTGGCTTTCGTCAAATCAGGTCTCCTTCTACTGCTACGAGGTCGGCAATGCCTACGTGGAAGGTACAGCCGGTCAAGGGATGGACCTGGTTGTCCTTCATAGTGATGCATGGGGCCTTCGCACACGTGGGCACCCAGGACCAGGTGCTCTTCGTCACAAAAATGCGCCTTGTCCCCTCGAACACAACTACATCGCCATTCCCGGAAACGAAACCAACACCCACTTCTTCCTTTGCCTCATCCTCTGGCCGTCGGACCTTCTCATGGATGTCAACCCCACCGGACCTGTCCGGACAACCGCCGTGATCCTCAACTCAATGGCGGACCTTCAGCCTGAGGACCCGGCTACCAGCGTGAAACGAATCATTAAGCATCTTTCCTTTGGCCGTCACCTTCGTGTGCAGGACCTTTCGGATATTACGGTTCACTTCCCTCGCGTAAGTAGAGGATCGATGCAGGCGTTCCATCCGTGACCTGATTGGTTTCTTAGGTGCCTCAACAGCTTAATAGTTACGACTGTGGTCTTTATCCCGGCCACTTTCTATCCGTGTTTCTGAGCGATCCCGAAAAATTCGCCGCCCACTGTACTGTGAGTATCGGGTCATCTACTCCTTCGACTTGATAACCAGATTCACCATTTTCACCAGGGAGAAGTCCCTATTGAAACCTCGCCGGACGTTCTTTGGTGCCATCACCGTGTCTCCGTCGCTCGTAAACATCTTCGGGACCTCATTGACATTGCGGCCAAAATTCGACAAGCGTCGCTAGATTTCAGCAGTGATCGTATAGATTCTTGAGTGGCTATATAAGTCTTTATCTGGATCACTATCGTCTCATTGTAATTATTATGTATGCCTCTCATGATCTGTCTTGTAACTAGGGCCCCCTTGACTTGGAAATCGTGCGATCGTTTCTGGCAATTACTATTTTTGTCCATTCAGCCGGGGCCCGCCACCCGCCGCCCGCTCCAATATGTAAGCCGTTAGGGACTTAATTCCCACCACAGGAGTGTCACTGAGAGCAATTTCACCTCCAACCGACGATGCCGAAGGCAGATCCAACTCCAGCGTCTTCTCCCACAAAATCCACTCGCTCTGCATCTCCGTCGAAGGCGTCGTCAGCGTCAAAGGCCCGCCGTGGCAAAACCAAAGGAGTCATTCTGTCCATCCCTTACTCCAACGCCGCATCCAGCTTGTCTGCAACGTCCTCCAGTTCCACCGAATATTTGGCCCAGGTATCAGAGCCCACCACATCGCAGCCAAAGGGGAGTAAGAACAAGCCCCGCGTATCCATATTTGACAATATTCGGAGTCGTTCGTCATCAGGAATCACCGGCCAACGAACGCAGAAAATATGGCTCCCGGAAGACGTATTCTCAAGGAGCTCATCAGCGATTCTCTCTCCCGAGCAAACCCTAATTGAAGACACCGCCTTACCTATTCCCATGGAAGAAGACGAAGACAACTTCGGACTGGCCGATATTGAAGTGGCATTAGATGAGTTGGTAATGTCCACCTTGGTAAGGCTTTTCACACTTATCTCGAGTCTTGGGTTGGTAATCAAGTCTGTTATTTCGCATTAACAGCTTCCAGAAGATGATAAGCAAGGCTCAGACGAACCGCCCCCGCTCGATCAAACCTTTATACGGCCCCACTATCTCCCAAAACTGTTAACAGCCAAAGCTCCTACTTGTCTTCCCCTACGGTGTTCGAATCCTCGATGTACTACTCCCTCACCTGAAGACCCCGATTCGCCTCACTTCTTCCGATGTCAGCAGTGCTTTGGTCGGCGTCTCTTATGCGGACCGTGCTTGCTTTCGTCGCACCAACATCTCCCGTTTCATTGGCCCGAGGCGTGGGTGGAGGGTAATGCGGACGTATCCATTCCTGATCGTTGGAGACAACACATTCCACGTCGGTTTGGATATTTCAAACGCGTCTCTCTCCAGTCGCTCGGATTAGTGGTTGGCCTGGGCCATGAGGGCGATCTTTGTCCTCAAACCCACCCGGACGACGCATTCGGAATGACAGTACTACACACAACGGGACAGCACAGCATCAGAGTGCTCCCGTGTAACTGCTGTCGGAAGGACCTCTGGGAGCAGCTACTAGACGTTGATATTTGGCCAGCAACCGAGAAGAAGCCTCAGACCGGATTTACGATTGAGGTTCTACGTCATCAGCGCTGTTTCAACCTCCGCGGTAAAACTAGCCTTAAAGAGTATTACGATGCTCTCGTTGATCTCACTAGCGCAGCGGAGCTCAAAGGAAGTATTTCGGTGAGCGTTCTCCCCTCGACCTGTCATCAGAACCTTATTCTTTTTTCACTCAAGACAACCTACGAGCAGTTTCGTCTCGCGGTTCGCCAATACCGTATCCTCTCGATGCACATGAGAGCCGGAAGGAGGCAGGTTTCCTTCCCTTTATCCGAAGGCGAACTGTGCGTCAAATGCCCAGCTTGTCCACGTCCAGGAGAGAACCTACCTCATGATTGGGAGAGGGATCCTCTGAAGTAAGTTATTTTGGCTCTCACCTTTGTATCAAAATCTGAACTACTGGTCCTAGACAGCTTCACTACGCTCAGTTCCTCGGGGGTGATGGGAATTGTAAGTTACAGCGACTTGCGAAGCGTTCGTCAACGACTCAAGGAAACAAGAAGTCATTCCTCGGCGATGGTGGATTTTGGGTACCCGAAGAGCTATTTAACCGATACATCAATGAAACTAGCGCCGCAGCAGACGAGCCTCAAGGCAAGAAGAAAAGCGCTTGCAATACCATGGCCGGGGACCCAGGCTATACGCCCGACGGGGCAAAAAAACTGGATGTGACGGGTGTTTTCTGCGTTTCGTGCCGCCACGTATTTATCTGCCCAAATGGAGTTGTAGATTTTCACAAGGGCAAGAGGTGCGTGCTCCCCATTCATGCGAAGTTAGATTTCCTCCTGAGATAGCGACCTTTACCATAGATTCCGTTATGCGGACCTCTGTTTTGCTGGTCCCCTAAATCGCTCGTACGCGGCAGGGCTGCGTTATTTCGTAATTACCTACGACATCGCATGTAAGTATGGTGTGAACTTCAAATCCCGGTGCTGCGACCCCAGCTGCAAGTTCGTCCTCATCCCCACGACACAAGGGGAGATCAACCCAATATTCTGCGTCAACAAGTTTCACCAAGAGTCTCACGACGAAGCCTGTACGGCCAAAAACTCGTTAAACTACACAAAATACGTTGGTCGCACGTGTGGCGAGGGCGTCGAAACTATCTGGGCAAAAATGAATTGGCTCAGGTATAGTACCCGCGAAATGAGCCCCGGGAACAGGATCGAAACTCTCTCCGAGCATTTTAATGACTGGAACTGGCAAAAGCTTCTGGGGATAGGTGAGAATTTGTTGGACTTGAGTATCTAATTGGCGCTATATCTGATCACTGCCCGGTACCGTAGTTCGAGCGACCAGAACCGCTTACACGAGAACTGTGCTTTCGCTGGACCTAGCTATCGAGGAGCTTGACGAACTCAAATCCAGTCTGGGAGCTGAAACTACATCGAAGCTGAATGCGCAATATCACTCTTCCGGCGGCGAGCAATTTTTGCAAGACCTTCACCGCCTTCGATGTACGTATACGCCGATTCGAATACCCCTCTCTCCTCCGTACTTATAGTTAGGGCAGGGCTCTCAAAGAAGGATCTCGTCCGACAAATGCAAGAGGCAGAGTCGAAGCCATCTGGAAGCGTTCACCGCTCTTTTGCCTCGACTAAGGTTGCGGATGTCGACCTCGTATGTAAGGCATTACATTTAGAAGCGATACAGTAAGTATGGTGGCTATTTATGTAGTCTTCGACTCTTCCGCTAAGCCAAGTCTGATTGACTCATAGAGCACGACTTCAGCAGCGATCCCATGATTTTGCCAAACTTTCCAACCCAGCTCCAGGGCTCGAAGTGCGAATAACCGAGCTGACCAAGCAGGTTCAAGCCGGACTGGAGAGACACTACCATCTCCTCTCCATCGTCGCCCCGCAGCTCGACTCTCTAGCCCTGAAAATAAAGGATCCCCTGTCAGATGACATTCTTCTCCCATCCAGACTTACACCTCAAGAGGTCGAACAGCTCGGCCTGACCAAACTCCTGGCCGTGGAGATGCAGCTCCGTGTCGGGCAGTGCTACGATTCGATCGTCGACTTGAGAGACGCGCTCGGCCTGCAGTCCTTTTGGACTCGCCATGTCAAATCGCAACACTCTAGTGAGAAGACGAAAACAAAAGGACGATCAGGTCTTCAAAGCAGCGTTGCGCGAGTCGCAGAAGCCGTTCGGGTGTACGATACTTGTTACAAGTGGCTCTCCAAACGAGCTTCCGCGATGGCGAAGAAGTTTGGTCTTCAACCATTACAACGCTCAGACTTGGTTCTGCTAAGCGAGTGGAAGGACAGTAAAGGGTACAAACGAAGTCATTCTCGGTTGCCATGGATCTGGACACTTCGTCCGCTTGCCGGGTTGGACTTGGATGCCGAAGTTCTGGATGGCGATGTGTTGGAGGACGAGGTGGTGGAGGACGGCAGCCCGAACCAGAAAAGCACCTTGGAACAGGTAGTAGAAGAGTGGAGAAACGAATGTGAGCGAGGTTTTGTTTTCTCTCATAGGAATGAGATGCTGATTGATTGCTTTTTAGTCGTCCGTCTCGACTTCGTCCATGCGACAGCCGCTATGGAGCGTTGGACCGAAGAAGTACGTATCCTGGAGTGCGAAATGCCTGCGACATGCCTGTCACTCCAAAACATGGCACTAATCTGGACAAAGCGGGTCGACGATATGAATGTATCAGCGATTAGTGAAGAGAACGTTCACCCGATGTGTGACGAGCAATGGCTCAACGCAAGCCCCGAGATTCGAGGCTATGCTGCATACGCGTCTCGCCAAGTAGCCCTTTACATTAGCATGGAAACGGATGCAATGGAGCAGTTTGAAGAGGTCGTTGGGAATAGTCGTTGGAACGAGATTTTGTTGCCTTATATACGCTAGATTATTAACGCTCGATCGAACTTATAGATATTTTTTGCATTTGGGATCGCGTTTTGGGCTTCCTCGAATAATGCTGAGCTTAAGTTGATGGTGATTCCGAGACGGTAGGATTCTTTGAGCTATAATACTAGAAATCCGCCATTCATAGAGCTGGGACCATTAATGACCGTCTGTTTCTAACTATCACATGTTGGTACCCGTACGAACACTTGCACTCGAAGCTAAGGACGAGGCATATGCGGTTGAATACGTCTCCATGTTGCGAAGACTATTCTGTTACTCTTTCGTACAAAGTCAGCACAACGTATACAATCGATGGAAACGACATGCGATGAAGATCGTGGAATGCGACTTACGCGTCAATTTACGCCCCCCACAGTCATACTAGGCTTAGGAGGAGGTTTGACACACGAGAGATTCTTGCAACGATATATTTGGGGGTCAGTACTAAGACCGTTAAATACCTGGGGGTGGACACGTCAAGGTACCCGCGGGTGAACAGATCTCGCTACCCGCGGGTGATATATTTCACGACCGGCGGGTGAGTAGATCTACGTACCCGCGGGTGAGTAGATCTACGTACCCGCGGGTGATAGATTTCACGACCCGCGGGTGGGTAGATCTACGTACCCGCGGGTGAATAGATCTACGTACCCGCGGGTGAATAGATCT
>WSUI01000816.1:0-15818 GCA_019633595.1 Tulasnella sp. UAMH 9824
GGGAGTTTAGGCCGGGTAACGACCGGACCGTGGAGGAAGTGAGGCGCGCTGATTCGCTGGTAAATCGGTTTCATCCCTGCCACAAAAGAAAAAAAAATCAAGGGTGAAACAAATATAAGGTCACATAACATACAATATAAATTATAACATAAGTAAATAAATAAGAAAAATGAATGCAAGAGAAATGAAATAACAATACAATGTAAAACCAGCTTATTCTAATGAGCAACCCCCCCTGCGACCCCTTCTGATGGGAAGGTGCTGACTAAGTCTTCATCTCGAGTGACGGACCAGAGGGAGTTTGCCAAGAGAGCATAAGGGTCTTTGCCAGCGTCGCACGAGGCTCAAGTGATTGAGCTGTCGGTGCCAGGCAATGAATGCTCGCAGTCCTGAACGACATGTCATTTGTCATTGTCGACCATAGCCACAACGACAGCGACGGTACCCAGTTGGCATGCATGCGTGAACCTATCACATATGACTGGGGAAGGCAAGATTTCTGGCTGGACACTGTCTATGGGTTATTCTGTATATTGGTGTGCATGTTGAGCACGTTTTTCTGAGAAGTAAATATAAATTGATACACATTGCAACTAATCGCTATACAAAAATGTATCACTATAAAATGCCATATCAATATGTCTTGCTATGATATGCTACAAGACAATGTGAGTATGGCAGTACAAAATGCTATTGAGCTATACAGATATTATCCGCTATAAAGTGCTATACGGTGCTATATGGTGCTATAAGTGCTATGAAGTGCAATTCTATGCTACGTCAATATATATCACATATACTTTTCATAGGAAGTATATAGCGAAAGGGGTTTTGCTGATGCGAGGAGGGTTGTTCCTCACTTTGCCTCTTGTATTCTATACCAGTCAAAGTACCACTCTCCTCTCGGGCTGTTGGGTGTTCCCTGATAGTGATCTCACTCTGTTAACCATCTGAGCGACCTGCACTCTACTCCTGTCCTGACCCAGATGTCTCCCCTTGTCCCTGTAATCCTTGACCTTGTATCAGAGGTCTGACATTAGGCAAAGTCACCACAAGTGCACTTTGCTTAACCCTGGCTCAACTCAAGTGACACCATCAAAAACCCGCTGACCCCACTTGAGACCTAAACCGACAAGAGCGCTGCTCTGCACCGGTCCCCACTTTACCATCGATTAACATTGTCTTTGGCGGCTGGGGTGTCGATCAGGGTCCCAAACATAACCCCACCCCGAAATTGCACTTTCAACCACCCCATCTCTCTCTCTCTCTTTTGCACTCCCTTCTCTTCCTCCCCCCCCTCAGCGAACTCACCCAAACATACACAATGTACCTAAAGTTCATTGGATAGCACCTGCGCAGACGATGCAACAAGGTTCTCTCCAACCCACGGCAGCTAGGCGCTCGACGCTCTCCTCTTATCCCACTTCAACCGCAGTCCCGTCTATGTCAACCAGCCCGTTCGGACGTTGTCTCATCACCTCAACACACGCGGAAGAGCAGCACAGCTCAACTCGTCGTCCGATGTCGGGCAAGCCTCCCTTCATGTTCTCCACACACAGTGCGCCCCCACTGCTTCCCCACTTTCACCAGCAGCGGGAAGGACGTTCTACCAACCCCCCAGCAAGGCAGGAATCAGAGCCATTGGAGAAGCAAAGTTGTCGATGTCTTTCCTATCTCCCACAGCTTACTGAACCCGGGCATAGTCCCTCGAATTTCGAACTGGACCGTCGACACTAAGGCTCCAACCATTTAGTGTATTTACCGTTTACAACCGTTTATTTACGTTTACTTTTACTATTTAATTTACTCGCCATTGTAAACTGCCAATAAACGTTTATAAACTGTTTATACATGGTTTCGCTCCAGGGAGCCAGCTGGGCTTCAAACTTACGGTGTCGGCTGTCGAGGTTGGGATGACATGGATTGTACAGCATGTCATCCATCCTTTAGATTAGATTGGTTCCAAAAGATCGACATGCTGACGTACAAAGAAGTGCGCAACATTGTAAAGAGGAAATATCAACGCCGACTAGAGTGGGTCTAAGCAAGCTTCACTTGTACTTAGCTCACCGATCGTGCAGCAGAGAGGGGGGTGGGAAGCTCGAATGGCCTTTCCTCTGGTGGAAGGTGGGTAGCCCTTTCATTGGCTTTGATAATGAGAATTTCTATGCTAACTTATTCCAAGTTAATAGGAACGTGCTGCGGAGTTTTCAGTAATGGCATTGGTCGCACAAGACTTCCTTAGTAGCTCCCACCATTTATATTGCACTGATATCCGTTCATCGATAAAAGTGAAGACAATAACACAAGCAATGTGTGCGAAGATATGGATCAAACAAGGGCTCCTAAAAGCATAATTTAAACAGTTTATTATGTAGTATTTACTATATATTTACTGTTTACTATTTATTTACGGGGGTGGGTGTAAATGTAAACTATATGGTTGGAGCCTTAGTCGACATGGTCTCGCCGCCATCCAAAGGCAGTGGACTTGGTAGTTATGACATAGGTGGGCAAACCCTTCATCTGACCTCCATCCTTTTGATGCTTACATAGGTTTATGACTTGCGTCAGGATACCTTCAAATTTGTAAAGGCAGCAATCCATTGTATTCAACTGGGCTATATCGACGTCCTCCAATGTATGCCGCTGCTCTATCCTTCGTGCCATCTTCTCAGCACTGACTTGATCTTCAGAAGCTAGGTGACACTATGTTTCGATTCAAGAGACCATGTCAGTCTTGTTTTACACAATAGCTTCAAGCGGACGTGGGCTCGTTGACTGGGGAGACTCTCCTGATTGAGCGATCCCGCTCACTACTCCCTTGCAACCTTTCCGATTTCCCGTCACCCTAACAGTACAGCAGGTCTCCTCACCGATTTATTTGCCTTTTGGCAACCGGCGTTCCTCTTCCCTTCTACTGGTCGTACACCTGCCCTCTCCAACACCATTTTTGTCGAACTCCTCGCCGCGCCACGCATTCAAACAAGCAGCTCAGCTCAAATCGACTCTCCTTATCAACGCTTCTACCTTCGCGTTACGGGCGCGTGTGGGCCGGGAGGTTCGATCGGGCGCTCTGGAGCGTCCACTTTCGCGACTACGGCGCTGAAGAAGATGAAGAGTGGGGCGCTGTGGCCATTCGTTACATAGGTTGAACGCACCGAAGGGAGGGAGGGAGGGAATTTGACTGCTTCGTTGTTTTCGTCGGTGGCGGAGACGACTTTCGACAAAGCATCAGAATCACTAGGACCAGCCGCCTGGGTAGTAAAGACACCAACGCCTTTCTCCCATCCAACTCGCCAAGCGCTAACGGGCTCGTCGAGCGTCAAACTCGAGTGTCAGTGCGCTCTATGTTGGGTGGCAACACAAAGGACCTGATTGTTTAGTCCTTGGATGGCCAGAACGTCCCGGCAAACCCAGGGCAAATCGGTATCCTGCGATGTGCGACCTCTCTATCTTTGCGCCCTTTCCTTGACACTGACTTGATTTTGAACTAGGCTAGGGCATGACTGCAACTTCCCAATTGGAGCGACGTCGTAAGCGTATGCGGCGTCGTTTCGGCCGGCTTTTTGTTCGCGGGTCGCCTTGCTACGCTCAGTAATGCTTCCGACCCTCCACCGCTTTCGTCGATCTTGCTCACCCTCCTAGTCGAAATTCGAGCCCGCTCAAAAAGCAAATACCTAATCCAGTTGATCTCGACGCAGAACTTCCACGACGCTGGTTTCTGAGAGGAAGAGCGGGAACGGATACCGGCGCTGCATGAGCACAAGAGGCTTCCCTTCGTTCAAGTCACTTTGACTTGGGACTTTTCCAACCATTCGTCTCTCTTCCCGTCGTTGGCACAATGGCATCGAAGGCCCGAGGGATGTATTCAGTGAGTACGATCTTTCCTGGTTCCATGATGCTGAGCTGACAATAATAATTACAGACGACTTGATTTGAACACCGGTTAAAGGTCGACTCAAGTTAATAATGGAATCGTAACTCCATCGGATACAACTTCTGGTCCCTCTTCGCGATGACGTTCGACTCTCCACTTCCAACAGAAGACGATGAATCGGCGTACCTTGTTCAAAAGACTGTCCACATCCTATGTGCGACTTTGCATCCAACTTTCCATTCCACTCTACTTTGGGTCAAAACTCCTTTCACACATGCCACTCCCAGCGCATACCCCACCTTCTGCGCCGTACAAAGTCAGCTCGGTTGTTTACTTTCACGAACGGCAATCATCACCTTCTCTCCTATCCTCTCTTCAACGTGCAACGTGGTTTGCCGCCCGCAAGGAGCAATATGTTCTCGCCCCCGAGACTGGATTCGTCTTGATCTGAGACACAGGTCCCATTTTCGTCTCGGCGAAAGAGGTAGTGCAGAACGTTGACGTCGTTTGAGTGAAACAGAGTGATCCCCGTGATAGGTGCCAAGGAGGGAGTACTTCTGTTGGGAAAGCGGATCGGTTGGGGTGGGGTTCGGGCATTGGCTTCCTTTGCGGTCCTCAGTGGAAGGTTCTAGGTCCGTGTGAGGAAGGGAAGGAGCCATCGTGCAATGGAGGGCCGACATCCACAACTACCATAGCGTGGATGAAGACGAACGGGGAGTAGTGGGTTAATCTGTCACGACGGGAGAGGGGAGAATGCGAGTGGGAGTCGATCACCTTTGCCAGGCGCGTGTCGTTGGAAGCGGAATGACAGCTCTTCGGGTTCGTAGTTAACGTCCATTTATCGCGGTCATCCCCGTGTTTGGGGCCATATGGGAGGAGCGAAATGGTGCGGGAAGCGGCGGTCTAGCTTCCGCAAACAATTTATTCCTTGGAAATAGTGAACTCGCAACTAGGAAAATGTGGCGTCGATGTCAATTACAGCTGCCAGGTAACGATGCACGTGGAGAGACGAGCGACAACAACGTCAAGCGTAGTTGCATTGTGTCTGAGATCCTTCACATGTGTATAAACAACGATCGACGGGTTTCATGAAGAAAAGTGAAAGGATGACCATTTCAGGGGCTCCAAGGGACTAGCGCAAGAAAGACCCCGTGACCGCATTTCACTTTCAACTGCAGTTCCCTCTTCTCTCCTCTCTCTTACAGCACGTCGTCACTTCGCCCCCTTTCGGGCCCCAAAGCCTCCGAGAACGGCGCAACTCTTCAAACATGCTCACTGATCCCAGCTCTTCCCCGCACGGCTCAACAGGATGTCCCTTGCCTTGAATGCCCGCTTCCGCGGCTTGAGAGTCAAACGCTCTCCCATCAACCTATGGCGCCCAGAATATTTTTGCCTTTTCTGAGCAGGTCCACCTTCTCAACTACTCAACTACTCTGAACACCCGACACCCAATCATCGAGAAGGTGGTGGTCTTGATCCTATGCTCTCCCCGAGTCCTGCCCGTCCCTTCCGTCCGAATCGTCGTCCCGTCCTCTTCTTCATCGAATACCCACGCCTTCGACAAGTGATCCAAGTAGGAGTAACCAAATGACGTCGCATAGCAAGACCAATTTCGTCTCGGGTATCAACGCAGGCTCCCTACATGGCCCACGTGGGACGAATTCCGCCGCACGCCACTTGTCCAAAGGCACCCAATGAAACTACTGTACAGGGCGTCTACATTTATGACTACTGTACTCAGGAAGGCGATGAGTGGGACAAAGTGGCCCAGACTGATACCTGTGCGTGGACAACGAGTCGGGAAGCAAACGGGAGTAGCATTGGTTCCTCCGTCTGCGTCAGAACCGGGCAGGACATTCCTTCATGGTGGGACTCGGAAGCACCAGGGAAGCGAAGGATCAACGGATTTCCCATCTCGGTCGGCTCATCGAAAGCAAGCATAGGTCGCCGAGCTTCAAAATCGGGCTCGTACTAGATGTCTGGACGTGTCGATGATCCGCGCTGGAGGGTGACACTTTCGGCAGCCCCGGTCGTCCAACCCTCCCTCTTGTTGCCGACCCCGGTTCAAGCGAGTCAGATTACTTCATCCAAAATTCAGCCGGTCTAGAATGGCATTCATGACGGGGTTGGCCAAGCCCGAAGACGGTTACTTGCTGTGTCGCGATTGCACAGACGCCATTCCCTCCTTCTGCTCGGCAGCAGTCTTTTCTGGCCCGCGCTCTCCCATCACACCCTCCCGCATTCCAGATACGATACTACGTACTCTACTTCTCTTTCTTCTGTTTCTCGGTCGTAAGGAATAGACTCCTGATTTATGTAAAATATGCTGAGACGTTCGCTCACTCAAGGACTTGCGAGACAGTTCAGAGATTGACACTCACTTCGCGAATGGATTAACATGCAATGCACTCATGTCCACTTACTATAATCTGCAAATTTGCCTGTCTGGGGTGTCCGTCTCAATCAGGAAAGACACGTGTGTTCGGCAACTTACTCGAGGCAGGGCGATGCCGCGCGCCTATCACTTTCACCACATCTCCCTCCGTCCAGGTTAAAATCAACTACCACACCGCGACTCGTCAAGTGATTATTCTTCTTAGCCTACAAGGATCGAACGTTGCCAACCCTCATGGCACAAAGAATTCTACGTCCAAGCTCGGCACCACCTTCGAACAACCAGCCACCTGGTCCACCATCGGACCTCGGCGGTAAAGTACACGACGCCAGACAGGCCGTCCTTTCCATTCTCAGGGTAACGCATAGTACGTCCGACCTTGGTTTGCATTGGCGCTCATCCACAGAGGTGCAGGACACGGACTGGCCGAAAGAGGCATCGAACGATGTTCAGGACTTGATTCGAAATATGGAAGCGTCACCAGCTCTTCAGATGTTACGAAAGGAAGGAACAGAGACTCCGGAGCAAGTCGAAATTGCAATTTACGAGCTCCTTCGGTACGTCGCTTGGTTTTTTGTTCGTTTGCTTCTGCTGACTTTCTCTGTCTCAGGCAACTGGAAAGCGCACAGACGAGATTGAAGGGAGAGTCGGAGAAATATGGTAATAAGAAGAAAGGATTCAGGAAAACAGTCAAGGTGCTTTTCTCTCGAAACGACGACAGTCAATGCACGGGCGTCGTAAGGAGTTGCCGAAACGATATAGTGGTGAGCTCGACGACACTAAACGTAAGCTGACGGTTTCCGTGTTGCCCTGCCCCGTTGTCATTCTCACTTTAAGCCTTAAGGGTCTATTGAAGAGGTTGGAAGCGGAGAACGAGCAGAGTCTTTCGCGCGCAGCAGGAGAGGATTCCAAGGAACCGCAAGATACCCAAGCAACCCAGACCACCTCGGCGTCGAACCCGCCCCTCAACGCCGACAGTGACCTTACAGCGACCTCTGGGCCGTCAAATAGCCCGCCAAATCAGTCTGCCGCTCAAGGTGATCAAGTAACTAACAGCAAGCCTGGCGAACAGAAAGGAAGCTCGGCGAAGGGGGAATGGCTCAACGCTGCCAACATGGCGTTCAAGGTTGCCGAAGGAGTGTCGGGGGCTCTTCCTGTGGTTGGAAGTTACGTCGGGGCCGTAGCTAAAGTGGGGTTAACGGTAGTCGAGATGGTTCAGGTGAGCGCATCGGGGGCTTGCCGGTGTACCTTCGTTCACTGACTGGCGACGTCAAGCCGATTGAGGGCAACCTGACAAAACGGCCGAGAGGTTGGGAAATCACGTATGCCGTCTATCCGACGTGCTTGAGCGGGTCAGGAAGCATTCGAGGGGGTCGGAGAAAGGTCAGACGATCGACGGAATGAACGAACTGCAACGGTAAGTCGAGTTTGAGGTTGTTCGAATGGAGCAGCGCGGCTAAAGAAGACCTTTAGGGAACTTCAATCGGTTCAACAGCAGATCAAGGAGCTACAGGCCCAGCGGGGTACGAAGAAATTTTGGAGTGCAAATAATAATGACGGAAGCCTGAAGAACCTCCAGGAGCAGGTTCAAGCTGCTTTAGAGGAAATCCAGGTGAACGTTTTCCCCTTCCAAGGCGGGTAGGCGACTCACGTCGACCGTTCTTAGTCACTCTCCAACTTGGACGTCTCAATTCTCGTTAACGAACTTCGTAAGCATTACCTCGACCGGGCGTATTTCACTTCATCTAAACCTCACGTTTTAGACAACGAGAGCGTTCGAACCGAACAGCAACGCCTTCTCGATCGTCTTGGTGACGGAAAATACGGCGCGCAAGGTAACATCGCCGAAAAGGTAACATGCCTTCCTGGCACCCGAGTCGAGATATTGGAGCGAATCGACGACTGGATCAGGAAGGCGAAGAGTTCGGAAAGGGTTCTG
The DNA here is from genome assembly GCA_019633595.1 of Tulasnella sp. UAMH 9824. NCBI lineage: Eukaryota > Fungi > Basidiomycota > Agaricomycetes > Cantharellales > Tulasnellaceae > Tulasnella > Tulasnella sp. UAMH 9824. The sequence continues at coordinate 8,215 of WSUI01000816.1, forward strand.
TGGATCCGTGGGATGGCAGGAAGGGGCAAGTCGACGATTGCGTCGACAGTGGCGGTCAATTGGGAGCGCCGTGCGGCTTGTGCAATTTTTCATTTTCGGAGAGGGCAGAACAAACTCGACAAGCGGCTGGTCTGCTCCCTTGCGAGACAGCTGGGAAAAAGCGTGGATCCGGAGCTTCGGAGTGCTATCCTGTCGAGCGTGCGAGAGAACCAGGCTATCGCCGACCAACGCCTTGACCATCAGTTCGATGCGCTGTTTGTCACTCCACTAAGCGCAGTCGAAACAAAGTCCTTTCCTATTCTAATTATTGTTCACGCACTGGACGAATGTGACTCCGCCGAGTACGCTGTGGACTTCATCAAACTGATCAAGTCGAAGTCGCCATCGCTGCCACACAACGTCAAGTTCCTCCTGACGAGTCGTCCCGAGGACTCATTAATCCGTGCTTTAGAACCAATGAGGTGGCGAGCAGAAAGTCTGGATTCTGAGATCGAGGTTGACGCCGACATTGAACGATTTTTGCATCATGGCTTTGCGCAAATTCGGGATGACCATTGGATCACAGAACAATGGCCTTCCTCAACGACTGTCAGCGCTCTCGTTCAAATGTCTCAAGGCCTATTCCAATGGGCTCGGACGGTGATCAAGTATCTCGGCGAAAGATCGCCGACCACTCGACTGACCAAAATCCTGGGAGCGCCAGAAACGTGGAGCGGTGTGGATGGACTATATACTCAAATCCTATCCAAAGCGTTTGAGAAGTTAAATACGAGCCCACAAAATCGCGACCTTCTCCTCAGTGTACTGGGAACCATGCTTGCTGCGCCATATCCTGTCTCTTTGGAGGTCATCGCTTTCTTGCATGCCAATCACGAAGCTGTCGATGGGAACGATGCACAGGAGGTGCCCACTCTGCTACGCGAGGAGATCCTCGCCGACCTCAATTCTCTGCTTTTGATTCCGGGGTCACCCACGGAACCAATTCGACTGATGCATACGTCGATTCGAGACCTTCTTATTGACCACAAGCGATGTGGGGGACGACCGTACTGGGTAAATCTTGCGCAGAACCATCGACAGCTCGCAGATGTTTGCCTTCGCCATATGAATCACCACCTGAGGGAGAACATTTGTGGACTTTCAGACCTGTCTAAACCGTGCTCTGAAGTCCAAGACATTGTGGAGCGCGAGCTCTCCACGGGCATTCAATATTGCTGTCGCTCGTGGTCGATTCACTTGACGAAGGGCGGACCACTGTTGGAGTCAGACGTTGTCGATCCAGATTTTCGACAGGCTGATTTGACAGTATTTAGCGAGGGAAAGGTCCTCTATTGGCTTGAGGTCATGAGTTTGGTCGGTGCCTCGACTGAAGCGACCATGATGGCAAAGCAAGTACATGAGTGGCTTACGGTGAGCATTTCAGCCGGGCTCTTTGATTCACAGGGGAATACTGACCTAATTGACACTGCTAGCAACACGTCGATGAGACATCCCAGTCGAATTCGCTCGTTGTCCTGTGGAATGACGTACAGCGGTTTACCACTGCGTTTGCAGAACCAATTGCGTTTAGTGCTCTTCACATATATGTCTCTGCACTTGCTCATTGTCCTGTGAAGACGGAGTTATGGAGGCTCTACAGCAATCATGCAAAGATTCGAACGATCCGAGGTGTCCAGCCCCCAACATGGCCACCCGACTTATGGGCGAGAGCTGTTGGGGGCACCGTGTTTTCAGTTGCATTTTCACCTGATGGTGCAGTCCTTGCATTAGGGTGCCACGATCGAACGATCCATCTGTTGAATCCACATACGGGTAGAGAGATGCGTGAACCGCTCACAGGTCACACGAACGATGTCTGCTCGGTCTGTTTCTCCCCGGACAGCAAGCTTCTGGCATCCGGATCCGAGGACAACAAGATTCAACGATGGGATCCTCAGACCGGCAGCCAGATAGATGAACCGCTCATAGGCCACGCCGGCACTGTCTACTCTGTCTGTTTCTCGCCGGACGGCAAGCTTCTGGCATCTGGATCCAAGGACAGCACAATTCTACTATGGGATCCTCAGACCGGCAGCCAGGTTGATAAACCGCTCACAGGTCACAGCGGCATTGTCCGCTCCGTCTGCTTCTCGCCTGATGGCAAAGCGATTGCAGCACGTGGTTATTCTGGGAAGCCCATGGCTTGGGATATGTTCACCCGTCAAACATGCGCTGTTCCTCCCTCCATTCCCCTTGCCGAAACTCTAGCCTATGAAGATCATTGGATCACCTTATCTTCTTCACGTTTATTTTGGCTTCCTTCACACTACTGGAGCGCCTGGCCACCCTGTGTTGTCACCCTATGTGACGGAAAACTTGCTGTTGCTCATGGCAAGACTGTTTCCATTTTCGACATCTCCGGTGCTCTGAGCGTGTATAATCCCCTGCATTAGTACTGTTTCCCTTCCATTTTTTTTGGATTGTTCGATAAATTGGCTCTCCACAATGTAAATATAAATAGTCCAAACTCTGGGTGAAACATGTTCTTCACTGTAGGACCGGCCTCAGCAGTTCCAATGGATAACTGGCCTGGCATCGGATAACCTTACGCCCCTCTGGAGTCTGAAAGGCCACTATCTCATAATGCTCGGCCTACAGAGACAAATTTGAATAACTCGTTACTCAAATCTTTTTGCAAGTCTGTTAAGCGATGGCTTTGAGGTTCTGACGAAAGGGGACCCAAACACCCCAGACCGGGAATGAGGCAATCGGTCAGCGTAACGGCCTTGACGTCGACCCTTTGATACGAGCCCACCACGGCTGCGGACCAAGTCCTCCGCATAGTCTCATATCGGGTATTCTCAACGTCAACGCAGGCGTCCTGGACCGCATCTTAGACCAGCAAACAGAGCAAATCATCCCAGTCGAGCCAGCCATTAGTCTCGCCGTCTCAAGGTGGGAAGTGTATTGGTGGGCGCGGACCGCTTTCCTGCACCAACAGATTCTGCGGACCACGGAGAGGAGTGACGGAGTAGTGCCCTGATGATTTACTTTGTCTGAAGGCCTTTTGAGACCTATCATAGTAATTGCTGGCTGCCGGGCACTTGACGGTCGTGATATGAGGGTGCCGTAATCCAGAATTCAGCGATGACCTCGGAGCAAGTACGTCGATCCCTTTCGCTCAGGTCCTCGCATCCTCGCATCCCCTTCTCAAGTCGCGCCGGACGACGCTGGCTTCGTCTCTGTTTGGTGCACTGTAACATGGACGTCACAAAGTGAGAAGACGGAACTGATCTCGGGGTTGTCTGGGTGTGTGGGGACGATGAAAGGGAGTGCAGCACTGAGATCTTTGTCTTCCATCGATCCCGGGTGAACCAAGGGCTCCATTCAGCAACCTTTGTGAACTCTTCACATCCGCACCGAAGGGACTATCAGAAGTGAGGACAATGATGTCACAATGAGACGGGCTCGTCTTCCACATCAGCCAGCGTATGGTATATCTCCAGCTTGGAATTGAATAACTTTGTGTTCAGGATTGCGCTCACCCTCTCTCTCCTTCAGTCTTTCTCCTTCGCTTCTTCAATCCGCGAGCTCGCCCAAGTCTACGCATTGCCTAGAAGATGGGATCCCAGCTCAGTACTCCGGTTGGTGGTATCGTGTTTCTCGTCAACCTCCGGTACTTTGGCGCTCGGCCTTCACTCGCTCCCAGGCCGCCAGGTCGACTCTTCCTCGCCCCCCGAACCGTCACCCTCGCACCAATAACATCCCCATCCATATCAACCAGCCTATTCGAAGCTGGCCTCACCACCTCGCACATCTGAATCAGCACCTTGGCCTAACTCGTTTTGCACTGCCACCAGGCCCATCACCAGGCCCCGGCCCCAGCTTTAGCCAGCAGCGGGGAACTACGTTCGATCAAGGAACATAGCTGGAACCAGAGACACCGGTGGAGCGAAGAGACTAAGCTCTTTCCTATCTCCCGTATCTCACCGAGCGGGAACGTGGTCCTCGGATTTAAACTTGACCGTCGATGCGGTCCGCGAGGGGCACCTGCCTCGATAATGACCACATAGGTGGGCAAACCCTCCAGCAGACCTCTAACTTTTCGATGATTATGTTACTTTACGGCTTTGGGTCAGCATACCTTCGATGCTTTCAAGGCGTCAGTCGATCGCCTTCAATTGGGCTCCGTCCACTCCCCGGCCATGTGCGACTCGACTCTGTCCGTTCCTCACCACTCACTCGACTTCAGAGAACTATAGCGGCCGCTTCGACTACGAACTCCGATTCAAGAGACCATGCGAGCGTCGTTTACACGACGTCGTTAAAGCCGGGCACTTTGTAAAACTAGAAGCTATCAAGTGCGGCGATGTATCCACACATGCTCTTGCTTTCGTCTTTGCGCCGCCTAACATCACTCTAGTTTCAGTCCATAACATCTGACGCTGCGACAAAAGCGAACAAATTCACCCAGTCTATCTTGAATGCAAAATGCCGATGAATATTTTATTCTGCGGAGAAGATGAGCGGGAACTACTCCCTTCTCCGTGGGGGATGGGGCGTCGGGCCGATTTCATAGCCTCCGGTGGCTAGCGAGTTCTTCCACACGATCAGACCAGAAGAAAGGAGAAGAAGCAAGAGCTCTTACTTTTAGTTCACTTCTTCCACTTCACTGGAAATCTGGAGAAGGACGTACGACTTGCTTTGTTCTACAAGAGGAGTGCCGCCGTCGCGCGTAAAAAGAGAAGTCGGCATGATTCAAGTCGATTCCGAGTTGGGTCGTTCGAAGCCGTCCGTTGGCGTTCCTATCTTTGACATGGTGACGGGCGTCGAGAATGGATAGGGTATAGTTGGTGAGTTTACCGTCCGCTCCAAGCCCATGGATTATGTGACCGTCCGCTGAAATCAACGACCCCACCAGACGTGTGTTCGACCCCTGTCGGAGATGAAGATCATACTTCCCTCTTTCCGATCCAATGTAACTCTGTCTCGCTCATTGAATGACGTTGCGTCTTCTACTTCTGATGGGGTATGATCAGATTGACGGTACTCGCCGTTCTGGACTAACATTCCACCTGCGACTTCGCGTGCACGTTTCCGTTTCACTCCTCTACCTTCATCTATATCATTCGCAATGCGAATCCCACCTTGTACGCCGCTGAAGGTCGATTTTCCCTGGTTCCCTTTACGGGACGTCGAGCACCAGTTTCCCTCCATCTTCAAACGGCGCGAGTCCAAGTCTTTTCACCCGTGTTTGCCGTTACCGAGGAGCGAAATTGGTGGCCTTTTGCAATTGGGTCTACCGATTTGACTTCACCTTCAATACGCCAGTCCGAGCCACCTCTGGTTTGCTACCATAGTCCGAAATCGTGTCATAGTTGGGCATCGGCTGTATGCCGTATACATACTGGTTGGACGGCGAGGCTTTCAGTTTTCGGGTCCGACAACGATGTGTGACATTGTGCCGGTTCGAGTAAACAGGAACGCTCCGTGCTCGGAGTGAGGTTAAAACTGTGTAAAGCATGTATTTGTAGTGGGAGCAAACAGCAGTTGGTGGTTGGCAGCAAATCGTAGGCGATGTGAGGAATCAGTGAACCGTCTGAACAGGCATTCTACCGGATGCGCCGCCCCTTCAACAGCGAGCACCCTCCTCGGCAACATATTGGGGTACACGACATCATCCTCATGTCTAGGATCTACACCGACGTAACTCCCGTTTCTTGATGCTATCCCAGAAGCCAGCATGTGGTGCCACACATGGTTGAGCCCCGACTGCGTAACTGGCAGCGCCCATAAGAGCTCATGAAAAGCCGATGGACCAAAACGTCAAGCGCGGTTGAATCATCACATGTGTTGGGACAACGATCGATGGTTTCCGCGATGAAAAGTGAATTCAGGGGCTCCAAGGGACAACCGCCAGAAAGACCCCGTGACTGCATTTCAATTCCAACCGGCGTTCTCTCTCCTTCTCTTCTCTCGTACACGACTCCTTTTCAAGAACTTTTATAAAGCCCCAAGAGAACGACTGCAGCACCTGAAACACGACCACTCAATGCAGCCCTCCAGCGCACGACCAACGGGTCCCTTGCTCACTTGCGCCAGTTGAACGTCAGACGCTTTCCGACCGATGTGGAGGGACCCAGAGGGTTCTTGCCTTCTGTAGGCGGGATCATATGACTCTATCAACTAATTTTAACAACGACACTACAACTGTTGAGAAGGCGGGATTTTTCAACTCACCCTCTTCTCCGTCACTCCACCACTTCCTCCTCGTCGTGCCGCCTTCCCGGCCCTCCCTCCAAAATTCACGCCCTGGTCAACTGGCCCAGGCAGGATCGATCGCACGCCACCGCACAGTCGAAAAGGCAGCATGACCGACTTACTCTTGGGTTATCAGCCAGGCTTTCAGTACTGCAAATACCGCCGAGACCATCAGCTGCAAGGCGTCCAGGTTAACGACTACGTGTAGACGACGACGATGAACGAGAAGAATGGGCTAGAGCGGGCGCGGGGACAACACATCGGGGAGGGAACGGGAGTGGCAGCTGGGTGTTTGTTAGAACGGAGAGGACATTCTTCCAAGCGTCGAACATGGTGGCCCTCGGAGACAGCGAAGCGAAGGATCAACGGCTTTCTCATCCCCATTGGTCGCCGACCACACAAAGATTGTGTTTGGATTTCAAACTCTATCGTCGACGCCGCACGCAGCCCGAGTTGGATGGGGAAGAAGGGCAAGGATGCAAGAAGTAGCCTAGGTTCGTAAAATCGTCTAGCAGACGTCTGGTTTTCTATGCTTATACCACACCCACAGGTTCCAATCACCTTGTCCTCGAGTGACGTCAACCAAGCTTCGTCAACCCAAACGAGAGCGATGTCCTGTGATGGGCGACTCTCCTCTACTGTGCGCCGTTCCCGCCAAGCCCACTCGATTTTCGCAAACCAAGATGCCCCTTGAACCAGAACGCTGCGACCGGGCAATACAATGCAAGCTTCATTCAACGCCGCTCCACACGCGTTAGCTCGGAGCATTTCCCGATGCGCGTGCCGACGCAGAACTTCAACGTTCTGTGCATTCGCCTTTCGTGGGCGCCAACACCCCTCTTTATCCCCACTCCATCGAACGCGAGCTTCCACTACGGCGAAATGCACCACCCATTTTACCTCGATGCACTACTTCTCCGACATTTTTGACGGAAGACAAAAGAGGCGAGAATCGATCCCTCTCTGCGAAACCATCGGCGTCGGGACCATCCCGTGGTCTCCGCCTGCTACAAGGTTTTCGCCAACTCGATGCCAAATGAAAGAGACGGAGCAAAGGCTATGCTGCTCCAGAGCCGATGCATTCGATTCGCTGGAGATCCGCAAGAGCACCGTGGCTAGGCGTCGCGAACGAGAGGATTGCCGATGTTGCAAGATAAAACCGGGCTCAGCTTTGATTTGGGTTCGTTCGCAGTCGTTGGTTACAGCTTCCTTTGTCGGTGCAAAGCAGTATCAAGAACTCAAAGGTGCCAGTCGTTGACTTGATTATCTACTCTAGGTCCCAAGATCGTATGATAGGCCGAAACCAACCACCGCAGCCGTACGCGGGTTAGACGCTCGTCGGGAATCAAGTCAACTCTACTGAC